>ML788629.1:387494-430822 GCA_009831015.1 Picea engelmannii
TTGTTTTTGATAAACTAAGAAAAGAAATGCATTTTATTCATGTTGAGTCCACTTATAAAGATATAAATATTGATGATATTTTTATGAAGAAATTTTTAGATTACATTGTGTGCCTAAAGTTGTAATTTATGATAGAGATGCTAAGTTTATAGGTAATGTTTGGAAATATTTGTTTTAAGGTTTTGATACCCAATTAAACTTTAGTACTGCTTATCATCCACAAACAGATGGGCAGACTGAAAGGGTAAACCAAGTTTTGGAGGATATGCTTAGAATGTATGTAATGGATAAGCCTAGTAAATGGGAAGAGTATTTACATCTTGTTGAATTTGATATAATAATAATTTTCAAGATTCAACTAAATTAAGTCCTTTTGAAATACTTTATGGACGGAAATGTAACACTCCAATTTCTTGGAGTAGTCCACAGGACATATTAATGTTATTTCCCGATATATTGAAGGATATGGAACTAGCAGTGAAACAAGTACATCACAACTTGAAGGTGGCACAAGATTGAAAAAAAAATTACATAGATTTAAAAATAACTCTGAGAGAGTTCCAAGTTGGAGATCATGTTTATGTATAAGTAAAACCTAGGAAAAATTTCTCTGAGGTTGGGCAATTTTACTAAATTAGCTCCAATATATTGTGGACCATTCAAAGTGTTAGCACGAGTGGCACTTGTATGCTATCATATGGAACTTCCATCTACAAGAAAAGTACATAATGTTTTTCACGTTTCTTTATTAAAAAATATGTGCATGATGTTACTCATGTGGTTGATTGGGATGTAATACAGGTGGAACCTGAAGGAGAATTCCAATTGGAATCAGAATCCATTCTCGACAAGAGAGAACTTATTCTCCGGAACCACACCACTGGGAAGGTAAAGGTGTAATGGAGGCACCTTAGTCCCGAAGAAACTACTTGGGAATTGGAGAGTCATATGCAAGAGGCATTTCCAATTATTTTTCGAAAGGACTCAAAATAATTTTGAGTAACACCAAGGATAGTGTTAAAATTTAAGTGGGTATGTATGTAATATCCCAAATTTTGAAAATTATTCAAGACTTTGCTATATTTATTTATTAATTTTTTGTTGACTGAATCTTGACCAAGGGTGGTTGATACATTTGTAAAGACATTATGAATAATTATTTAATAAAAAGGGAAGAACAATATGAAGGTATCCATTGAAGAGTGATTGTTGACCCACAAGAAGGAATGACAAGTGATGAATTATAAGATACCAAGTGGCATAGAAATTGAGTCGAACTCAAGTGATGCAGGAGGCATATTCCCAAAAAAATTGGTTGAACTCAAGTATTAGTGAGAGATGAGAAAGTGACTCATTAATGACCAAAAGTTCTAAGCAAAGTGAATAAAAATAATTCACAACAATTGAGTAGGTGCCTCATATTACTAGAAAAGAAACAAGAGAATGAAGTTTGTGATTTTCTGAAGTAAATTTTGAGAAATAGAGGCTACAATATTCATACTTGTGTTTCATGAATCAAGCTCGAGGGTATTTAGAACAATTGTTTTGGTTTTTCTAGATTTCGGTTGGGAGGGATGGCAACCTTCAGATTGTTTTTACTTACATTTTTTTATTGCAAGATTATTACAGGTTCCATGAATCTCATTTATAATTTTTGTTAGATCTTATCAATATGATGAGAAAAAAAGGAATAGAGATGTGATTACTATTTGTATATAGTATGACTAAAACTTGGTTTTTAGTGTTTGAAATTAAATATGCAAATGTTGTAGAAAGATTATATATTTTATATATATTAGTAGATGATTACAATGTATATAGAATATAAAGTGTTTAAAACATCATTTGGAACCCAAACAATTTAAAGAGTACATCGTCGAGCTTACACACAATGTAAAGATAGATATTGAAGTCTGATAATGCATTAGTTTATATAGTAATCATTTAGCTAAACCATAAGAGCATCGTCAGGTTACAAGTCATGGACGACCATCAAAATAAAGAAGCAAGGAAAATCTAGTACAGATATCCATCGAATTCATAAATCTACAATAGCTATATAATTGTTTTAAAAAAGATAATTTCCTCATCTAATTTTAAACTGATAACTATCAATACATTTTTTCCTTATCCATCAACGAGAAATATATTGCCAGATTGAATACAGATGAAAAATAAGGTTCATATTAAATTAGAGAGATAAAACGTTAAAGTTTATAAAGTCAAAACAAAGGAACAAGGTCCTTACTATAGCACATACGTTAATGAAATCAGAAATCTTATAAAATAATACTATCAAGTTTAAAATAGAGCCTCATGACTATGTTCCAAAATTATCATAAGAGTTCATAGGGAATTTATGTAACTAAAACAGACTATACTTATATAGTTTTCTCTTCCAGGATTTAAACTTTGACAAGCCTTTAAGACATGTGAGAAAACATAATTCAAAACCCATAGTAAACCTTAACATGTGTGTACTTGTGAGTAAGGAAAACGATGCACAATTCTCGTAATGAGGAAGTTGATATGCTAGTCCAGACACATATCAAACAACGAATTTAAAAAATATATATATATGCAAATTTACAGAGAAAATGCGAGGAGAAGAATTAGGGTTGGAATGATGAAATAGGTCGAAATGAACCCAAACCTCTCATGAATTTCGAAAATCGATATACTCCAACATATGGTAGTGGATCCCTTTGACACTTTTTCCTTCGAATGGTCATGATCAAGCCTTGCGTTTTCCCCATTAAAATCTTGTCGCTACAACACCAAACCCTTCCAAATAATTTAAGAGTTACTTTGAAAATGGTGTATAGTAGTTATGAGATCCATAAGTGATTTGTACGTAGGAAAGAATTAGTGCACATATATCATCATCATATTGAATTGAAACGAGACAGGTAATTACTCTAGGGGATAGGGTTATGAGTAGCAATGTTCATATATAGATTCCAAATAAATACAAAGATTATAACATGCATTTTATAATTTAGAGTTATATCAAATTACAAATATTTACTATAGGATTCAATGGAATATCATGCCAAGGATTAAAAACACCTCCTAACTTAAGTTATCAAAATGTTAGTGATGTGGGTACTTTATCTTAGGTATTTTTTCTTATAAATTGTGTCCATGTTAGTAAAATTAACATAACTACGTAGAATGAAGACTATGGACCCACATGGTGTTTAAATATAGTATGTGAACTACTTTCCATGTACGAACTTAGAGAAAATAAATAAAATAAAATAAAATAAATAAATTATGGGTACATTTTGGATGTGTGACACATATTCACAAAACCTCTACCAAGAAGTACCCTTGAAAATCTTAGATATAAATTGGGAGTAATTCCCATAACTCATTAAAAAATACCAAAAAAAAAAAAAGGAGCACATGGACAGGGGGAGCATCACCTCGGGGGGGCGAAGAAATGTCCCTTCTATCATTGATGTCAGATGGGGAGAATACACAGTAAAACTCAGTTAAAATAAAGAGTTTTTACTCTATTTCCATCAATTCCAAAGGGGGAAAATGTTGGACATGATGCTATGTTGTCATTGATGTAAAAAAGGGTTAATATGTATTTATCATCTAGACAAGTATCATGCTATACCAGTTGCAGGAATCGATAGTAAAGAACGAAGAACAATGTTGATTGTTAGATCAAAATAAGAGCACGATCGAACGGTAAATAAAAAAGAACAATGTTGATCATTGGATCAAAATAAGAGCATGATCAGATGATAAAGAATGAAGAAACGATGTTTGATCGTTGGATTAAAATGAAATCATAATCAAACAGCTTGGATCTCTTTCCATGAGTCCGTTGAGCAACCAAAAAATGGCTAAGTATCATATTCTATCTATATCACTTAAAAATTTCTAAGTATGGTTCATTGTGAAAGTAATGGAAGTTGGGCATGCATTTTGATGAGATACGAAAAGAGATATGAGTTCGTGAGTCCGAGAGTTCGCGAACCCAAGAAAAATCACTTGAAAATTCTTCTAAGTATAGGCTCATCTTTGAGGTTGTGGAAGTTGGGGGTGCATTTTTATGACACCATAGAAGATATATGAGTCCATGAGTCTGAGAGTCTGCGAATCCGAGAAAAATTACTTGAAATGTTTTCTAAGTATAGGTTCATCTTTGAGGCTACGAAAGTTGGAGGTGTATTTTGATGACACCATACAAGATATGTGAGTCTACAAACTCGTCATACAAAATAATTCTAAGTAAAAGTCTATGACTGAATTGGATGAGAACTGTCCACTCAACGATTGATTAAATCCAAGCTGTAGATATGTATAAAGAACCTAGATAAACCAGGGCTATCCTCTCAACACTTGATTATATCCGAACTATTGATCTAATTAAAATGCCAAGATAAGAAATGAAAAGGAAGACATGTGATTCCACAAACCGTCCACTCAACGATTGATTAAATCATAATCGTCTATCTCCAAAGTTTGAAAAGGTTCAAATACTATCGAAGATGCAAGAAAATGAAGATATAACCATCCATTGAGGATACAGATCCATGACAGAGGATAAATTGTGCACCACAAGTTGCACGACAGTTAATTCTAAGGAGGTGTTGCATTATTAATATGGACAATCAATAATTAATGATGTCTTTCTCTAGGACTAAAAGCGAACAGTGGCCAAGTGTTACATATCCACTATATTGAAAGAGCATGGACCATAGATCTCACCATTATATTAATTCCTAAACATTGATCCAAGATAATGTTGAAATCACCAGATAAGCACCTGTTAGGAATTGTGTTTAGGTCATGGGTTTTGGTCACCTAGAAGAAAGGGGTTTACATATGGAGACTTAGTGCCAAAGGTCGAATAAGCACCTTTTGTAATAGAGACTTAAATCAAGGTCACATATAGGAAAGATAAATCTCTTGGGGTTTAACTTTGTTTCATGTAGGAAACCCAAGAAGAACACCATTATTGTAATCGATAGAGGCTAAGAAGCTTGTTCTCCATTGCATCCATAAAGATAAAGAATCCTATCTACCAGTACCATTTGAGAACATGATTCTTAATATAGATTTATATTAAAAAGATATTGAATAAAAACCAAAGTCATATGATTATTTAAATTAATAAAGGAAGAAATTAATTTCTATTAATGAAAGGGTACAATGGTTCATTGTCAAAAGACTCAATGGTTCAAATTAATACTAGTTGTAAGACTATATAAATGAGAAATAATGGTGAGAAGAAAGTGTCTTTGTGTTATACATCAGAAGATCAGAAGCAGGTGCAGATTCCAAGGAAGAAAGATGAATATACTTATGAAGTGAGGGTGGAAGGGAGGAGCAATGAAGGATTAGTATCCTTTGCTAATTAAAGTGTAAAAACAAGGAGTTGATGCTTCATAGGGTTGGTGTCTTAAAACAAGGGAGTTGGTGCTTCCTAGGGTTGGAGTCCTTAAACCATGGAGTTGGTGCTTCCTAGGGTTGGTTCCCTAAAGCAAGGGATTTGGTGCTTCCTACAGTTGGTGCCATAAACAAGGGGATTGTTTTCTCCTAGAGTTGGTGCTCTAAATCAATCTTCAAATCAAACTTGTAATTTGTAATTTAAGTTTATATTTATTGATGTTATTTCTGAAGTTTCTTATTGATCAATAAAATTAACAAATAAATATTTAAAGATTGTGAAAAGTTGTTAATGTTGATTCACCCCCCCTCTCAATATTAAACCATATTCCAACATGAACAACCTTTACTAAAGATATACCTTCTTGAATAGATACATGCAATACAATCATAAACTTCTTCCTGTGTAATTGCCAACTAACACCTATGTGGAAACACTACTTCTCAACCATTCAATCTGTTACTTTGTACCTATGTTATATGACTACTTTGAATATGTCTCTGTAAACACTTCATACTGCTCAAAATATGGTTCTATGATATGTAGTAGCTACTGCACTAACTCTCCATGTTCAATATTCATATTTACTATGAGTCTCCAAGCCAGATGGCTCAGAATAGTACTTGATCTGATGCAGAGTAATCTTCCTCTTCATATATGGAGATATATTCCTCCTAATCCTCTTTTTGAATTATGTAATCATCTTGAGTTTTGGCATATTCTTCTTTACCCTCTTCCCTAATCCCAACACTTTCCTCTTTATTTCTATTCTAAGACTTTTGTGACCAATGTTATGAGTAATTCTTTTGGATTCATCGCATCAGTTTTTTAATTCGACGTTTCGGACCAAACCAATGTGGTCCATCATGTTCTTGTCTTGCTACAAATCCTATAAGTACAATTCCTTGGACCTGTTCTTCATTTACATGCTCTTCTTGTTTTTAATTTCTTTTCCAAGACTTCTTGTGTCTGTCATTAGTATTTTATTTCTTGGGAGGATTAATCATGTATCTATAATTTTGAGCTATGTGTTCATAGTTGTGACATTTGTAACATTCAATATTATGTGGAGTCACATATGCATTTCTTTCCTGATCATTTCTTTCATAAACCATGCAATCTACAACTTTATGTCCAAAATTAGTACAATTGAAATAATGACCATAAAATAAATTTACATACTTGGAAGTGAATGATCTTCTTTGTGGTGTAGTCCTTCTATAATTCTTTCTTGGATGATCAATATCTTCTCTTTGGTTTTTCCTTTCAAAATGATTGAATCGTCTTTGTTACCTAAATGTATAAGGTCTTATGTATTCATCCCTTTTTTATTCTTGTTGACCATGATCCCTTCCTTTGAGAACTTCTGCATAACTCCTTTGCTCTGTTTCTTTCGTCATGGATCTTGAACCTTCCTCAAAATGAACATTCTTGTATCCTATTATGGATTTGTCACTGTATGTTCTTTGAAAATCCTTTTCTTTCTTTATCATTTGGATCAACATTACTTATTCCTTTCTTTTTCCTTCTTCAAGTTGAATTTTTCAGGTAGATATTTTTCTTCCTTTCTCTCTTTAGCTCGGTTAAAGAATTGATTAATTCTACCTCAAAATTCACTTCACCTTCTTCACCGTTTTTCTTATTTTTCGTATCCATAAAGAGTACTTTATTTGAGTCACTATCACTTTCATTATATTCATCAAATGAAGAACTGTCTTCTCTTGAGTACATATTTTTCTTGAAGTCTTTCCTTTTATCTTTCATGTTTCCCTTTTGATGCATCTTTATTTTCTTAGGATCTTCCTCTTCATCACTATCTGACTTCTTATCATAAGAACACTTATTTGAAAAATGACCAATTTTACCACAATTAAAACATTTCAATGGAATCATACCTTTGTATTTTTCGGTTCCACTTTTCAACTTTCTAATGAATTTTTCCATTTCTTCATCTTCTTATGAATCATCACTACAACTGCAATCTGACTTGGAATTTGGATTTTTTTCTTTCTTTCTTATTTTTCTTCTTCGATTCCTTGAATTTTTCCTCCTTCATGGCTAGATGTGATGCCTTATGGAGAAGAATAATGAAAACATATGTGCAAGCACAAGGATTTGATGTTTGGCAAGTAGTAGTAAATGGGTACAAAGAACCAGCCACTCCCTCGACAGATAAAGATTGAAAGAAACTTGAATATGATAATGTAAGAAACAAAAATGATCTCTTGAATGGCTTGAATAAATCAATATACACAAAGGTTATGCACTGTGAATTTGCAAAAGAATTATGGGAAAAACTGAAGAATATCTACGAAGGTGATGAAAAAATCAAGGAAGTTAAACTTCAAACCTTTAGATTCAAGTTTGAACAATTGAAGATGAATGAAGATGAAAACATAGAAGCTTACTTTCTATGAGTCGATTAAATAGTAAACAATATTAAAGGTTTGGGAGATGAGATGAAGGAACGGGTCATTGTTAAGAAAGTATTAAGGTCTCTACCAATGAGATTTGACCTGAAGATTTCATCCCTAGAAGAAAGAGCAGACTTGGGTACAATAAGCATGGATAAGTTGTATGGATAAGCTATAAATATTTCATGTATCTCATCCATTCTTATTGTACCCAGGTCTTCTCTTTCTTCTAGGGATGAAATCTTCAGATCAAATCTCATTGGTAGATACGTTAATACTTTCTTAACAATGACCTGTTCTTTCATCTCGTCTCCCAAACCTTTAATATTGTTTACTATTCCATTGACTCATAGAAGGTAAGTTGTTATTTTTTCATCTTCATTCATATTCAATTGTTTGAACTTGACTCTAAATGTTTGAAGTTTAGCTTCCTTGAATTTTTCATCACCTTCGTATATATTCTTCAGTTTGTCACATAATTCTTTTGCAAATTCATAGTGCATAACCTTGGTGTATATTGATTTAGTCAAACCATTCAAGAGATAATTATTATCTCTTAAATTATCATCTTCAAGTTTATTTCCATATTTATCCATCGTGGGAGTGGCTGGTGCTTTGTATCCATTTACTACTACTCGCCAAACATCAAATCCTTGTTCTTTCACATATGTTTTCATTCTTCTTATCTAGAAGGCATAGTCCTCACCATCAAACTGTGGTATCCCAATCTTAACATAATCCATGATCTCCTTCCAGTGGCTAAACTATTTCCTTTAAGGAATCTACTCTGATACCAATTGTTGGATCACTGATGTGGGGGTGGGGGGTGGGGGGGGTGAATCAGTAATGAGAAATTATACCACTTTTAACAATAGTATATATTCTTTATCTTTACCAACAATATTCAACAGTTTATCATCAATGTATCATCTATGAATTCATCTAATCATATATATATTAAGCATGAAAACACAAGAAACATCACATCAAGAACATAGTACACTAGTATTTACATGGAAACCCAAATGGGAGAAAACCACAAAATGATTTCTTATATATATGTCAAGAATTCATTCATAGGAAGCACCAACTTCCAAATTATCCAGTTGCAACTGGAAGGAGGCTCCAACCCCCTATTCTCAGGCTTCAACCTGAAGGAAGCTACAAATCCTTGAATTCTATGGATCCAACCAGAAGGAGTCTACAACTACCTGGGTTCTCCGGATCCAACAGAAAGGTGGCTACAACCACCTAGTTCTCATGCTCCAACCTAGAGGAATATTCAACTCCCTAATTCTATGGATCCAATCGGAAGGAGGCTACAACCCCCTATCCTTTCCCCATACTACCGCCCTGAAATATAAGTGTAGACTAACTGTCACAGACTCTACCACTATCACTGCCACAAAATTTGCCACTGTCACTACCACTGTCACAACAATGATTCCAACCAATCATTGTGTCATCCACGAAACCAGATCCACTCTCATCCACATGAAACTCATTCCAAGATCAATAAGAGCATATCGCAAACCATATGCTCAACATCACCAACACATGCCTCTACCAAGAATGTACCAACATCACCACATACCATCACAAGATATGTGTCTTAGTTGAGTACCAATTATATACCATGCATCACTATGCATAAACCTATACCTATACCATCAACAAGTTCATCAATCATGCACCAAACCTGTATCATCAACCATGTACCAACCATGTACATCAACCATCTACATGCACATCAATCTGTACCAAACTGTGCATCAACCATGCACCAACACCTGTTCCAAATTATGCATCAACCATGCACCATAACATGTACCATATGCCTTAACCATCAACCATGTACATCAACACCATACCATATACCATAAGATATCATCAATGAAAATCCTCAACCATATGCCAAGAATATGTGTTGAATTTGTACCAAGCATATATCAAAATCACGAACAAGTGCCTCTATCAATGTACCAATAAAATCATCAACCATGCAACATGCCAGCCATGTACCTCAAACAATTGTCATATCACTCATTATATTCCTCAATCAACTACCATATCAAGCATCAATCATGTACCATATACCATACCAACAACCATATGCATATTTTTACCATGTCATCAATGAAGCATTTCAAAGAACCAAATCATGTCCCTCATGCATATATCACCATACAACATGAACATCCCTCAACCATGTACAAGAAACTCAAATATATGAACTATAATAACCATTTCATATGTTGTATTAGTCATAAGAGTGCTCCTTACTTATCCAACCAGCCAACATATACCACATCCAAGTACAAGACCGACCATACTAAGAATGCCTCAAGCATTCACCACATCATAAGAAACAATAACCATCAAAAAAATCATACGACCATACCATAAATTTTGTAGCTTTCCTAAACCTATAGGATGCTAACATGTGTACTTGCTTCAGACTTCAAGGACCTGGGATTATCATTTATCCCAAATTTACTAGTGCCTCACTAGACAAACACTTGATGACCTATGAGGATGCCTCACTATACAAGTATAGTGAAACAAGAGAGGGACTCACTAGAAAAGTATAGTGCAACCCATGAGGATGACCTAAATTATGGTTTCCTCAATTTTTCCTGCTCTCATCTACAATCCCAAGAATGTCGCACTTCTCCCACTTCGCTACCTTAGAATTCTCCATCGCAAACTAGCCAAAAGATCACAATAGTAGAACAGAAAATTTACATGATAGATATTCAATGTAAGTGTGTAAGTGTACTTGTGAATGACTCCTTGAGGGTTATTTATAATTTTTCTAGGTAACTTCTTCCCTTAAAATTAGGGCTTCTAGAGATTTATTTTTGCAACTACTTTACCCTTTCATTCATTGACTTGTAACCAACTAGGGCTTCTTGACCATTCTTCGGGGCTTCCAACTTCACAAGGCCATATCTCCCTAATCGTGAGGAACCATGTGGTGTACCACATATCATCGACAACAACACGATGTGTATTATCCATCTATGATAGTCTTACCTACAATTACATTATCCTTCATGTAATTATTCCTCAATCAACATCGGGTCCCATAACCACACCTCCAGTGCTACATGTAGACTATATAAAATGTACCCAACTAACTCATCATCATGTAGACTATATCAAATGTACCCAACTAACTCATCATCAGTCTTGATCATACAAATGATAACCAACTATCCAAGGATCTCGTCCACATCTCTAGGGTTTTTGGACTTCTCCAAGGCTTGACATCAAAATATAAGGGTTGACATCAATCTCCAATATCACTCTCCAAGGGTTGACATCAATGACAATCAATTATCCAAACCAATCATCCAACAATTGGTCAATAATGGTCATGTTAGCCAGAAGTGGCTTCGATGAAAGAGTAATCACCCCTCTATTGGGATGTCTTACCTCTAGGATGAGTCATGATATTTTGATATATGTGACTTGAAGGCTATTACATATATCCTAGGGGATATAGTGGCATATAGTCAATTTGATGTCAATCCAAGCATAGTTCACTCTATTCAGTTACCAATCCCCATATTCTAAAATAATACAATGTTTTTGAATGGTGTGCATTAATTTAAGGAACATTCTAATTTTTCTTGTGTTCATCGATCTTCTCAAAGATTTAGGGGCATAGTCGTTAGAAGTGTAGGAAATATATGTCAAATTGTTTGTTGGAAGTTGTAGTGTCCCCAAGGCCGAGCCCCGTTGCAAATCATGATATATGAAATGAATTGTAAACATGTCTATAGGCTGGTGAGCCATATTTTGTATAAGCTGGTAGGCTTATATGTTTGTTAGGCCATGGAGCCTAAGTGTTGAAGGCCAGGAGCCTGTCGATGTACATGTATGTATGTATAATGATTAATAAAAATATAAACACCGCCAGGTGCAGACCGACCATGATGAATGAGTGAAGGGGGACTGAGCATCCATAGAGTGGGCAAGGGATTAGGGGATGGAAGGTGGGAAAAAGGGGCTAAGTGTTGAGCCTAGGGGCTAAGCCTAGGGGGCTTAAGCCTGGGTATAATATTTTAATGTTATTTCCAAAAGGACATGTGTATTTTATTTTATCCTAAGTTCCTGGCAAGGGAAAATGTGCAAAAAGGATGCATGTTATGGGAACGCATGAATTTTCCAGGGTGACAAGTGTCAACCCTAGTGCATGAAAATATAATAGTTGAGATGAACCGTGGGAGGGGATCTTCTCCACTCTACTCGACCGTCTGAGGGGGAACCCGTTGGACCTCTGCAAGAATACCCTCGTACAATCCCGAAATCGAAAACGGTGAGACTATCACGTGATTGTTGAACCTGTTTGGGAAGAGCATGTTTATTTTTCCCAATCGGCTGTTGTGGCCACGCAGTGATGGACTGCACGTGGCATCCTGGCCAGGGTAAGCTCATGCTGAGCTTGTGTATGACCTCTCTTCAGGTGAGGGAGGTGACTGTGGTTGGGAAGAAGCAGTTTGTCAGGCCTGTGAGAAACTCTTTCCAGGTGAAAGAGTTTGTTGGGAAGTGGTTTCTCCCAGAGAGTGCCCAATGCCAGCTATGGGCTCAGAGACTTCCTGATCCGGCCTGTTGTCGAGACCCAGAGAGGGAGGTTAGCACCGATGGACTGTGCGTGTGAAGGTGTATACTCCTGGGAGGAATAGGCATGTGGGGAATGAGAGTCTGGTAGTAGTGGGCGTAATATGGCATCTTTGGGAAGAATCCTTCCAGATATTTCTGTGTTGTTTTCCCTGTAACCTCAGCCTAGCCTAGGATTCCTTGCCTTGGGGTGGAGCTCAGTCCCATCTCAGGGGTGACCCACTGTTGAGATGATGAGCAGTGCGGTCTAAGGCTGGGAGGTTCATGGAAGGCCTGCACTTGGTTGGTGGATTTCACCACCGTTACAAGATAAGTATCTAACTATGTTCTTATCACATTTTAGGATGACTATGCTGTGCTACATAAATTATCATGTTTTTCGCTGTGTATATGAATTACTGTTAAATGCTATGGATTGTCTAAATATAACAGTAACCATATGTTTATTCTGAGAGTTAAAATGTATCTCTTTGTTGTTACACATGTGATTATACAATTATGTATGTTTAATGTAAAAGTCCATGTACAGATTGGTTAGCGAGAGGTTTGAAAGCCTCGGTAGTGAAAAGTGACACTACAATTAGGTATCAGAGCAAATATTTTGACACTGAGCCTAGATGGGCCAGTGGAGCAGTCTTTGGACTGAGAATGCGAGGGGAAATTGAGTCGGGAGGGCCAATTTCAGACCCCGGTTTGCTCCGAAGCATCGAGGAGACACTTGACGAGTTTTTATTAAGAACTCAGGAAGTATAGCGGTGCTATGAAATCGCAGGCTGGTGTGGTCTATGGCCATGGAGAGACAGGTCTCTACACCAATGGTGTTAGAACCTTAGGATCTGTTCGGGAGGGAAGGCGAGACCTCGTGACCGTCGGATCTAGAAAAAAAAATGTACGTAGGAATTAAAATTCCTTTTGAAATACACAGGAATGTGGAAATCATGATATGCGAAATTCCAAATTGGTTAGGAACTGTCTGAGCTGTCAGATCTTGGCCAGAAAACTCATCAGCCGTAGGATCTGTCGGGAGATGTCCAAAGGATAAACCTCATATACTAGGGGCAAATGCTCTGAAATAGATCTAGACCGTCCGAAAGACGGAGGACACGTGTTGTGAGATTTCCCATTTCAGGAAATCGGGAATCGCGATATCGGGAGTCCTGGAACAAGGGATCGGGACTTTCCATGGTGGAAACCCCGAAATGTCGAAAGGATCTACGTCATTGATCTGAGGAGGGGATTTGACTGTTGGATTCCATGCTTGTATTGGACGTGGATGCATGAATGCATACCACGTGCCAATGAGTCGAGGAGACAGGCGAGAGTGGTGGGACCTGATGACATCATTAAAAGTGATGTGGACCCTCCTGAACGTACCACATGCCATGGTTGTGAAGGACAACAACTGTGCTGTGGGCTCAGGGAATAAAGTAACTCACGATTTCGGGAACTCACGAGATAAGGGCATGGGAGCTCGACATTGATACTAGCGAAGTCGCGAAGTAGTGAGAATGAGAGGAGAAAAGTCAACATCGCTCCTCGGGGTTTCGTGAAAAGGGGGTACCAGGGTTGGATGCCACAAATCAAGAAGGTGAGAATAGCGAAGGGTGCTAGCACTCAGCCCTAGGCTACGGTCATGCGTAGCAGACACTAGCGAGGAGGGAGCCATACCCATGTCGCATCTCGGGTATCGACGGTTAGAGGAAATGAGTCGAGGGTCTTCGACTCACGAACTTGCGAGATTGCGAGTTGCAAAAGGGTGACTCTGGTTACAAATATCTAACTGTGGGATATTCGCGGACCGAAACCCAAAGTCCCGAAATCCCGAGGTGGCGAAAATGAAGGTTTTGAAAACACAAAAATTGTGGAACCAAACGAAAATTCAGAGAACTTAATTGAATTAAAATGTCTTTCGTTCTTGTTCGTATTGGCTTATAAATGTTACAGATTGTTCTGAAGGAGTAATGGCCTGAAAAACTTCGAATTTGATTGCACAGTGCGTTTGCAGAGTTCAACGGAGCTCAGGATTCCATTCAACCAATGCCGAGTATGGAATGGGAAAAGGTGATGATTGCCTCCGAAACAAGAGACGAACGGGAAGGAAAGGATGTCAATATGGTAGTGGAAGGATCGAACTCCAATGGGAACGGAAATAAGATGGGTAAGGAAGAACATATGATGCAACTCATCAAAATATTGCAGAAAGATGCCCAGGATCGCCTAGCTGATGGCCGAAATCTCATGAAAATCCGGGATCGACAGGGTGAATTCAATTTAAAAATGTTGAAGAGCTTGGAAAGAATAGAAAAGAAATTGGAAAAGGGGAGTGACACAAGCAGATCAAGAAGTTTCAAAACCCCTAAGGGGAGAAGGAGATCGAGGAGTGGTAACAGACATTACCGTCTCTCCCCGAAGCATTCTGGCAAGGAGACACACAGTAGTTCAAGCCCGTCCCCTACCAGAAAACATTGGAAATCTGGAAGGGAGGAATTGAAAGGAGAGATGAACAAGATTAAGCCTCCAACATTCGATGGAGAACATAAGAAGGAGGAAGATGACGAGACCTGGTTGCTTGGCATGAAGAAATACTTCCAATTATAGAATTATTCTGCCCATGCAGAAGGAAGAATTGCAATGTACCAACTGAAAGGAAAAGCATCCATGTTGTGGGATCAGTTTGTGCAGGTGCAACACATTAGAGAGAAAGAGGTCACTTGGAAGGAATTTAAGAGGTATTTCAAGAAGAAATACCCGACTAAAAGATATTATGACAGAAAGATGAAGGATTTCTTCGAACTCAAGTTGGGCAGTACGACCATTGATGAATATGAATGAAATTTTCTGGAACTACTAAAGTATGTTCCATTCATCAAGGACGAAGCTGTTAAAATTTAGAGGTATTTGAGTGGACTTCCACCTTCCATTGGTGACAAGATTCAATATGATGATCCTAAGACTATGGAAGAAACAATAATAAGGGGAAAATGCTTATACGAATAGAAAAGAGAAAAGCCTACCTTTCGGAAGGCTTGGGATGACCAGAAGAGGTTTAAGAAAGAACAGAGGCAGAAGGGAGACACGCCTTCCTTTTTCAGAAACAGTCATCAGGGGCAGACATCGTTTAGAGAGCCAAGAAGGACTGAAGAGGGAGCACAAAGCCAGAGACTGACGCCCATTCAGTGTTGGGGCTGTCAAGGAAACCACAAGTATAGAGATTGTCCCCATAAAAGTGGTAAGGTGAGAATTGTACATAATGTTCAACAAGATGAAACAATGGAGGATATGGGCAGTAGAATGCCAAGGATCTACGCAGCCCTGGACAATAAGCAAGTAGAATTTCAATCACACATGATTGAAGTGGAAGGTATGATTAACAACCGACCCCTTATTATTTTAATTGATTCAGGGGCTAGCCATAGCTATGTAGATCCTAGAGTGGTGGAAAATTTGCATCTAATGAGGAGAAAACATGAGAAGTCTTGGTTAGTGCAGTTGGCCACAGGGACCAAGAGGAAGGTCATTGAATTGGTTAAATCCTATTCAGTGGACATGAAAGGAATGAGCACTAAGGTTGAATTGAACATTCTACCTTTAGGCTCATATGATTGCTTAATTGGGATGGACTGGCTGGACCAACACCATGCCCTTCTAGATTGTCGTAATAAGAGGTTCACATGTCTGGATGAAGAGGGAAATCAAGTAACAATTCAAGGAATTCCCAGAGCCATGGCTGTTAGAGAAATCTCAGCCATGCAGCTGAAGAAATGATATCGGAAAGGCTGTCAATTATTTGCAGCCCGGGTGGAAGAAGTATTCCAAAATGTGGTCTCGAATTTGGAAGACCACAGGGTGCTCAAAGAGTTTGAGGACATGTTTCAGGAGGTGCCTGGACTACCTCTGAAGAGGGACATCGATTTTTCTATAAATCTGATGCCTGGAGCAGCTCCAATTTCAAAGGGTCCTTGTAGAATGAGTACACCAGAGCTGAAAGAGTTGCAATTGCAGCTCGAAGAGCTACTAAAGAAAGGTTACATTCATCCTAGCGTGTCACCATGGGGAGCCCCAGTCCTATTCGTGAAGAAGAAAGATGGGACGTCGAGGCTGTGCATTGACTTTCGGCAGTTGAATAAGGTCACTGTCAAGAACAAGTATCCTCTGTCGAGGATTGATGATCTTTTCGATCAGTTGAAGGATGCGAAAATATTTTCGAAAATAGATCTTCGATCTGGATATCACCAATTGAGAATAAGGGATGAGGACATCGGCAAGACCGCCTTCAGAACAAGGTACGGTCATTATGAGTTTACAGTGGTGCCGTTTGGATTGTCCAACGTGCCTGCTGTCTTTATGTGCTTAATGAATCGAGTGTTCAGAAATTATCTGGACAAGTTTGTCATAGTCTTCTTGGACGATATCTTGGTGTATTCCAAGACAAAGGAAGAACATGAGAAACACCTGAGAATGGTGTTGGAGGTGTTGAGAGAACACCAGCTGTACGCAAAACTGAGCAAGTACTCATTTTACCAAAGGCAGATCCATTACTTGGGACATATAATCTCTGAAGAAGGGATCGTTGTGGATCCTGAAAAGGTACAGGATTCGAGAATGGCCAGTGCCAAGGAATGTGACAGAAGTTATATCTTTTATGGGTCTGGCAGGCTACTATAGGAGGTTTATAGCCGGATTATCAAGGATAGCCCATTCTATCACTTCCTTGCAAAGGAAGGGAAAGAAGTTCCAGTGGACTGAAGAATGTGAGAGCAGCTTCTAGCAATTGAAGCAGCTACTAACTAGTGCTCCAATCCTGAAGATTGCAGATCCAAACAAGGATTACGTAGTTTTCACAGATGCATGTAAGGAGGGGCTGGGAGGAGTTCTCAACCAAGAGGGATTTGTAATGTGTTATGAATCCCGAAAGTTGAAGGAGCATGAGAAGAATTATGCCACTCATGATTTAGAGCTGGCATCAATCGTCCATGCCTTGAGGAAATGGAGACATTACCTCATGGGCAAGAGATTTGAGTTGAGAACAGATCATAACGGTCTGAAATATTTATTTGATCAACCAACCTTAAATGTCAGGCAAATTAGATGGCTGGAATTTATGTGTGAATATGACTTTGATATCAAGCATATCAAAGGGAAAGAAAATAAGGTGGTTGATGCACTCAGCAGAAAAGTGCACGAATTGCATGCTACAGCCATTAGCATGTACCAGACTGAGATGAAAGACAGAATTTTAGAAGCTGCCAATGTTGATTGGCAGTACAAAAGTCTTGTAGCAAAGCTACAACAGTGTGAGAGACCACAGACCAAGGAAAGTTACACCTTGGGAACTAATGGTATACTTCTGTATAAAAACAAAGTGTATGTACCTAATGTCTGAGAATTGAAGCTGGAAATTCTAAAGGAGATGCATAATGTGGCTTATGCTGGACATCCTGGATATCAGAAGACTGTGGCAGCAGTCAAAAGCCATTATTTTTTTCCAGGTTTGAAGAAAGAAATAGTTGAATACATCACCAGATGTAAGGAGTGCCAGAAGGTTAAGGCAGAGCATAGGCATCCAGCAGGGTTGTTGCAGCCTTTACCTATTCCTTAGTGGAAATGGGACGTAGTAACCATGGATTTTATCACAGGATTTCCCAGAACAAGCAAGCAGCATGATTGAATCATGGTGGTGGTGGACAAGCTTACTAAAGCTACCCATTTTATTCCACTGAAAACCACCCACAGAGCAGGAGATGTTGTTGATATCTTTGTAAAATAAGTTGCACGCTTGCATGGAATTCCTAAGATAATTGTGTCTAATAGGGACCCAAAATTCACTTCGATTTTCTGGAAAGGACTGTTCAAAGGATTCAGAACAAATCTAAACTTTAGTACAACGTATCATCCTGAGTCTGATGGACAGACAGAGAGAGTAAATAAAGTAATAGAAGACATGCTGAGAATGTATGTGATGGATAAACCATCAGGGTGGGAAGACTACCTGCATCTGGTAGAATTTGCCTACAATAATGGGTATCATACATCTCTGAAGATGAGCCCATTCGAAGCACTTTATGGAAGAAAGTGCAACACTCTAGTTAGCTGGGATAATCCAGCTGATAGAGTAGTAGTTGGACCTGAACTACTCAAAGAGATGGAAGATCAAATGATAAAAATCAAACAGAATATGAAGGTTGCCTAGGACAGGAAGAAACGTTATGCTGATAGTAACAGAACCCATAGAGAATTCAAAGTGGGTGACCATGTTTTCCTAAAAGTGAAAACTAACAGGAGTTCCCTGAAGCTGGGAAGTTGCGCCAAGTTGGCAACAAGATTTTGTGGGCCATTTGAGATCCTGGAAAGGATTGGGCCAGTTGCATACATGCTTGCATTACCTGCATCTATGAATGTACATAATTTGTTTCATGTTTCCCTGCTTAAGAAATATGTACCCGATGCTAATCATGTTATCGATTGGACTGTGATTCAGGTGGAACCAGAAAGTGTCCTGGAAGTGCATCATGTGCGCATATTGGACAGGAAAGGCAAACAACTCCGAAATTGAGCTATAGAGCTTGTAAAGGTCTAGTGGACCTGGTACGGTCCTGAAGACACAACATGGGAGCATGAATAAGTAATGCGGGCAGAGTACCCGCATCTTTTTGAAAATTTTGAAAGACTTGCAGACAGTGTAAATTTCACTGAGGACAGTGCAAAAATAAGGGGAGGGGGATTGTAGTGTCCCCAAGGCCGAGCCCCGTTGCAAATCATGATATATGAAATGAATTGTAAACATGTCTATAGGTTGGTGAGCCATGTTTTGTATAAGCTAGTAGGCTTATATGTTTGTTAGGCCATGGAGCCCAAGTGTTGAAGGCCAGGAGCCTGCTGATGTACATGTATGTATGTAGAATGATGTATAAAAATATAAACACCACCAAGTGCAGACCGACCACGATGAATGAGTGAAGGGGGAATGAGCGTCCACAGAGTGGGCAAGTGATTAGGGGCTGGAAGGTGGGAAAAAGGGCTAAGTGTTGAGTCTAGGGGCTAAGCCTAGGGGGCTTAAGCCTGGGCATAATATTTTAATGTTATTTCCCAAAGGACATGTGTATTTTATTTTATCCTAAGTTCCTGCCAAGGGAAAACATGCAAAAAGGATGCATGTTATGGGAACGCATGCATTTTCCAGGGTGACAAGTGTCAACCCTGGTGCATGAAAATATAATAGCTGAGATGAACCATGGGAGGGGGTCTTCTCCACTCTACCCGACTGTCTGAGGGGGAACCTGTTGGACCTCTGCAAGAATACCCTTGTACGATCCCGAAACCGAAAATCGTGAGACTATCCCATGACTGTTGAACCTGTTTGGGAAGAGCGTGTCTGTTTTTCCCAATCGACTGTTGCGGCCACGCAGTGCTGAACTGCACGTGGCATCCTGGCCAGAGTAAGCTCGTGCTAAGCTTGTGTATGACCTCTCTTCGGGTGAGGGAGGTGACTGTGGTTTGGAAGAAGCAGGTTGTCAGGCTTGTGAGCAACTCTTTCCAGGTGAAAGAATTTATTGGGAAGTGGTTTCTCCCAGAGAGTGCCCAGCACCAGCTACGGGCTCGGAGACTTCCTGATTTGACCTGTTGTCGAGACCCAGAGAGGGAGGTTAGCACCGATGGACTGTGCGTGTGAAGGTGTATACTCCCGGGCGGAACAGGCATGTGGGGAATGAGAGTCTGGTAGTAATGGGCGTAAGATGGCATCTTTGGGAAGAATCCTTCCAGATATTTCTGTGTTCTTTTCCTTGTAACCTCAGCCTAGCCTAGGATTCCTTGCCTTGGGGTGGAGATCAGTCCTAGCTCAGGGGTGACCCACTGTTGAGATGATGAGCAGTGTGGTCTAAGGCTGGGAGGTTCGTGGAAGGCCTACACTTGGTTGGTGGATTTCACCACCATTACAAGATAAGTATCTAACTATGTTCTTATCACATTTTGGCATGACTGTGTTGTGCTACATAAATTATCATGTTTTTCGCTGTGTATATGAATTACTGTTAAATGCTATGGATTGTCTAATTATAACAGTAACCATATGTTTATTCTGAGAGTTAAAATGTATCTCTTTGTTGTTACGCATGTGATTATACAATTCTGTATGTTTAATGTAAAATTCCATGTACAGATTGGTTAGCGAGAGGTTTGAAAGCCTTGGTAGTGAAAAGTGACACTATAGAAGTGATCTAATGATGTTTCAAAACTCTCTTACATTGGCTAAGCTATATTCCAAGTCATGCAAGTTATTGACATTCGACATTATCTAACCTTTAAATGTTAGTCCATGTTTGAATCTTCACTCAAATTTATATGATCCTTAGTGTTTGAAAGCATCTATCAAGCATAAGGGCTTAGAATTCTAGTCCTTAGAAGACAAAGACACTACAAGAATTGAGGACTTTGACAAATTTCAAAATTGTGTAGTGTTATAGGGTCGTGTTTTGATGGTTAAGCATGGGTGGTGATATTCCCTCCATGAAGGTTCAAAACTCCTCTAAGAGACATGTTCATCCTTGTTGTGTTGTTTTTCTTGTGTAATCAACCCAAGTGGAATAGATATCCCCCACCCATGAATTCTTATTTGAAGGATTCTTCCTTGATTATTGTAACCTAACTAGATTATAATGCTCCTAGATTGGGGGAGGGAATGCTTACTACATCATGATAAGATTTGGATGTAACTTAATGGGAGACTACTACTCTTCCAATTCTAGTGGAGGTAGTTCAATAAGTGGTGGTTCAAGTGGTTGGAGTGATGCAATGTTAACATTTCCCAAGAGTTGGCCTATGATGATTTCTTACAAAATTCTCAATTGCAAAAACTATGAGAACATCTAAAGCTCAACCCAGAGATAGTATTGGGCAACAGAGTGTTGGATAAATAAATTGGTATTGGCTTCTATAGTATGAATGATGTTGTATCACTCAACCTATTCCTAGGGGAATACTTTTGATCCATGTTACAATGAAGCAAATAATGTGTGCAAGCTGATGGATTTCAAAGCATGCTTGCATTGATATATCTCCCTATCCACATTAGCACTCCAATTCTTCCAATTATACAAATGGGAATTGACATTGTCATGAAAAAACCTATAAGTTGTGAAGTTTTCCAACAAAATATCATTAACTCTATAGGATAAAAGGAATCATTCCAAGGTTTTGATTTAAGTTCTCATCTAGATAGTTGAATATTGTAGTTCTACTATGCATCTAAGTAAGAAGGAGTGAGTCAAATTTAACCTAAAATATTTATCTTGCCAAGTCATCAACAACTAAATTTAAGTAGTTGGTCATGATGGCAAGGATGTGCTAGAAAATTGTTGCTTCACCTTGTCTAACTTGGACACATGTCATGTCCCTTTTAGCGTTGGTAGGGGAAAGGTGATTCAAGAGTGATCAATTTTCTTACAGAGGTTCCTCATTATATCATGCCAAATGTGCTTGCGATAATGATGGAGAAGAAGTAGGTTACGTAGTCACATGAAAGTGCTCCTATAAATTTGCATTCTTCTTGCAAAGTATTCTAGTCCTAAACCTCTCTTGCAATGGTAGTGGGTGTTTTTTCTTATGCTCATAATTCAACAATATGTTTCTCCATAGAATTGATCAAGGCTCACAACTGTGAGGCTTCCTATTGAACATGTTGTTTCTATATAGATATATAACCAAAAACTAAACTTAGGCCTTTTCCAAGGTATCCACTTTGATTATATTTTTCATGATATGAAAAAATAAAAGGGAAGGGTATCTTTCTTTGTATAAGTTGAGAAATAAGGGTATTGTCTCAGACCTAAAAGTCTTACCCAAAATTTTTCTTTTTCTCATTTCTGATCATGCGACACAACCTTAAATCAGCCATAGAGGATTGGCCAACGCACACTTACTACACCCAAACTATGCCTCTTCACTTAAGGTATTCCCATAATGTATCATTAAGCTATAGTATGTTAGATTTGAAACCAATTTCTACACAACTAAGTTCATCCAATAGTAGGCACACATTCAACTACAACATTAAAACATACCGAAAATGATTTTATACTTAGTAAATATTCCAAAATTACTTAGCTAACACAATGCATTGGAAATATCATAACATTCATCCAAGTAAAGATACCACAACACATATGTATAAGAAACACTCAAGGTGCATGCGTTAACTTTATTTATATGAAGAATGTTACAAGATACAAGAATGAATTGTGACCAACTACCTACAAGACTTTCCAATCCAACCCTTGAAGCATGTACAAGCTTACCTCTTGCAAGTCTTAACTCTTTCATTATTCACTCAACCAATGTCCAGTTATCCCTACTATGTCACACCTAGACTTAACACAAATGTAGAGCTCCCTGTCCACCCTTGTATGAATGATCAAACTTTATTAATTAATTTTCACATGTGGGAATCCTATTAATATAGGGGGAGTGATTTTCCACTTGTCTTCTCCATGTCATAAAATGCCCCCTATTTCTAAAGTGGACCCAACTTGAAATATATCCACCAATAATGGAATGTCTACACCCTTGGGTCTACACATATCAATTGTGAACCCAAGGTGTCCCAACTTGTTAATGTGTTAGGATTCGATCCTAACCCCTGTTAGTTATTTATTAGTTAGAGTAATATATATTTTCCATGTAATAAAGGAAGAAGTTAGTTAATAAGGCCTATTAAATAAATGTGAACAAGTCAATATAAGAAGACCTAATAGAAGCTTCTGCTTCTAAAAGTATCTTCCTATAGAATGTTCTTTAGAAGGTAGAACTAGTACAAATAAAAGTAGGAGGTATGAGAAAGGTGTCAGGAGAATTATTGTAATAGAGCATTGCTCTGTGGGATGTTTCCCTCTCAAAGAGGCAGGTGAACTCAACTTCCTATTAATAAAGGTATCATTATCTAGTTCTAGTTCTCTATATTTTTGTCGTTCCATGGTATTTTCCTACAATATTTCTATTTTCAGTTCAATATATTAGATCTGGTGCCTTACAAGTGGTATCCGATCTCTTTCATGGGAAAGAAATGTGGGTAATTTTGTTTCAAGAAAGATACATATTCCGATGTCTTAAATCTATAGTGATATGCCACTCGGTGCATAAATCTGTGGTCGAGGAAACATACATGCAGGAACTACAAGTGGTTCTTAAGAACACATTGTTGGCCACCCTTGTAACACCTATTTGTACCCCTTCGAGTGGTAGCACATCATATAACACCTGTATATGGATTATCCTAGATATCTTGAATCCCTATGTAGATAAATTGATCAGTCGCCTGACTGTTATAGTGCCACCGAGAAGAGCACTCGGGAAGATACTCTCTAGTACCTGGGTAATCGGATAGTAAGGCTAAGGGTACTATCCTCCTTAGTTGGTGCCTTAATATATTGGGCCAAGTACTACTATTCAACCCTGCATGTATATCAAAGAGTTATAATACAGGAAAAACCCTTGTCTGTAGAAACCCTAAACACCCTAACCCTTGGGACAAAAACACAATAGAAATAGAACAAACAAGATCTATTGTTGTGCAACCTTGCCTCCTGCATTCGGGTTTCCAAATTACTACACATTTCTTCCTGTTAATAATTTGGACATTTCACCATTGTTGTATTATTCAGAATGGAGTTTAACTCCGCAAGAGTAAAAAAAAAAGTACGAGGCTTTCCCACACCATTATTTGAGACCTAGCCCATTGGATTCCTGTCTTCATCCTTATCATTGTGATACCTATCATTTTTTACCTATTTTTTCTTGTGGTCCCAACCTCCTTCCTAAAAACCTTATTTGGGACCTTTACCATTGGCTTCCTCTTTTTGTCTTAATTGCAGCAGTATCTATCAATTTTTAGCCTCTTTTTTCCATGGACCCATTTTCCCCTGTCGCCACCCTCATTTTCCAACTATCCCACCAAAATCCTTATCTAGTGTTGCTTGAAGTGGTATCACTCTCCATTATATTTACCAATGGCCCCTACCACCCACTCTCGGGCCCTCGAATATTTGTACACTAGTGTCAATGAACTGACTGAGCATATCATCTCCCTAGACTAGACCTTGACAAACCACATGGGCACCCTCTCCAACAATATTCGTTCCCTTTTCACTCACATCAAGGGAAAGCACCCTGAATACAAACTAGAAGCCTCTCATTCTTCCCACTATGATAATAAACCTATTTCCCACTCCTCTTGGGGTTCCCCAAAGAACTTGAATAAGGTACCCAAAGTTGAAGTGCATAAATTTGATGGATCATACCTGGCTAGGTGGGTATCTCAAATTGAACACTACTTCTCTCTTCATGATATTAAGGATGATGAGACCAAACTCCATGTGGGGTTTTTTTACTTGGATCAAGAACATTGGCAATGGTGGATATGGAAGAAGAAATGTTATCCAAAACACCCAACTTGGACCATGTTCACCAAAGCAGTCTGTGCCCGTTTTGATAAGGAATCCCATTTTATGGGCCACCTCACCAAGTTGAAACAAATAGGGTCAGTACCAGATTTCATCGTAGCCTTTGAAAAATGGCTATCAGAACTAAGGGCTTATCTGATGAGTTCTATCTTGAATGCTTCATCTGTGGTTTAAAAGACACCATCTGGGCTCATGTTTGCATGCACCATCCTATTACCTAGTTACATGCGTGCAAGTTATCATTGGAGGCTGAGACAATTCCTCATGTCACGCCCATTCATTCTGCAGTTTCTAAATACCCTCATATAGGGGCCTCCCCTGTTCCTACCCAAAATTTGAAAGTCTAGAAGGTATATCCAACAGAAATGGATGAATGATGGAAGCAATGAATTTGATATTATTGTGATGAAAAGTATTTTTTGGGCCATAAATGTTGTGAACACAAGTTCTTCCAAATTGATGGTTCAGAAGCCACTTTCATAGAATACAACCTGTCAGGTGATGCCATCGAATCTAAGGACACACAACTAAATTCCCCCAACCCAGATCCTATCACACCTCATGTGGACCCGGAGGAACCTATCATATCCCTCCATGCCCTTGCAGGTATTATTTCTCCACAGACCTTAAAAATTGAAGGCTACATCAAACATAAGTCATTCGTGGTGTTGATTGAAAGTGGTAGTACCCATAATTTTATTTAGCACAGGGTCACTGAGGATGTCAAATTTTTTGCTTTCCCCGTTTCTAATTTTAAACTCCTCATAGCTAATGGTGGTACAATCAAATGTGGGGGTTGATGTGAGAATGCCAAACTACAAATGGGGGATTATCACCTGGAGACTCACATGTTTTACATCACCATGGGTGGTTGTAATATTTTCTTGAGGGTTGAATGGCTTCGCACTCTAGGACCAATTACCATGGATTATAAGGAGTTATATATGATTTTTACTCAAGATTCTCACACCTATACCCTCCAAGGCCTACAAGTTGGATCTCCAGAAATTATCAGTTCTCACGGGATGGAGAAATTCCTGAAGAAGGGCCACCATGGTGTGATTTCTCAATTGAATGTTATCCAAGTAAGTGATCCATCATCTCCCATTGTCCAGCCTGATCTACAACTAGTGTTAGACAAGAACCATAGGGTCTGTTGGAACCTAGGTCTGCATCCCTTCTTTTTTCCTCCATTAGCCTATACATCTTCTTAATCATGATTTTTTGTTCAGTTCCCTCTCAATGGTTTATGAGTAAGATTGAGTTGTTTTACCCTTCTATTGGTTTTGCACCATTTTCTTGTTTTCTTGGAAGGTTATTGCACATTTTGATTTGGGTTAACAACATATTTTCATCTTGAAATATTTTACTGAGCTTATTGCAGGTTTACAGAGCCTTTTTGGTGCAAAAAAACATCGATAGCAAGAACACACATGTTCTTGCAAAAAGTAAAAAAACGCGATGTTTTAATTATTTAAATGTTCATAAACTAATTTAAATACTTAAAAGTGTTGTGTTGGTGCCTTTCATGCATGTGCATGTTCCTGAGCATTCAATTTCATGAGGGTTACCCTCCAAGCAACTTTCAAGTGACACAAAACCAGAGATCTAAGACCAACATATAAAAAATGCAAGGGTCTATGAAGGAAGAACATGGAAAGGGGTCTAAAACAATGCACAAATATGAGATGAGGTCCATAAAAAACAAAATGTTGTTTGATCATAATAAATATGTCATGGATGATCAGCAAATATTGAAAAACAAAGGTAAGAAACATGTTTTAATTAAACCAAAAGAAGAGGATGAAGAAGATGTAAAGGATAGCCACCAGGTGCAAGCATTAAAACAAAAAAATTTAGACTTTGAAATAGTAGAATCAAGAATTGAAGAAGCAACATCAGAAGCTACAAAGAAAGTATCAGATATTACAGAAGAAAAATCAAAAGGTGATGCCCACATTTTATGAACTACTTTGTTTTCTCTTTGTTTTAGTCATTGTATTTGGGCACTCCTCCCGAACATATTGAGGTGAATTTTTAAAGATTGAAAGAGGTTTTTTTTTAAAACAATCCTCTCTTCTATATTACACATGTATCACTTTTTTGGAGAATCGAAGGGATCTTTTAGGCCATTTTTCCATAAACTGAAAAAACTTTGTTTTTCCTTGTTTTTGTCATTGTCTTTTGGTGCGCCTTCTGAATAGATTGAGGTGAAGTTGTGAAAAATGAAAGAGGTTTTTGTTGAAAATAATACCATGAAAAAAAACCTCTTTCATATTTTACACAAGTATCATGGTATGAGAGAATCAAAGATTCCTTTGAGGCCTTTTTTCCAAAAATTCACCAAACTCTGTTTTTCATGTTTTTGTCATTGTCTTTCGGTGTGTCTCCCGAACAGATGGAAATGAATTTTTGGAAACTGGAAGAGATTGTTTTTGGGAATGGGCCCATTCAAAAAATAATCTCTCATATTTTACACAGGTATCACATTCGGAGAGAATAAAATACATATTTGAGGTCATTGTTTCCATAAATTCACCAAATTCTGGATTAAACTCCTGTTGGAGTACACGTGGGTAATCATGTGCAGTCACCACCAATTACAACTGTCAAAATTTTTATTTTGTTAAGAGTTGTTCTACTCAAGTTACGTATAGTAGTCTTAGTTTCACTTATATCAATTTAGTGCTTTTAGTTCGAGACATTATTTTCCAATGTAATAAGGGGTCATTTTCATTTGATATGAACCACATCTTTTATTATTTTGTTAAGGTTGAGTTTGAAGGAATTAATGACTAATATTTCCATTAAATACACTCAAGTTAAATAGGTATTTCCAATTTGTAATGAAGGAATGTTAGTCTAGTCATTTAGTTGTTATGTAGAGTTGAGATGCAGTTTTCAGATTGGTCGAAATCCTCTGCAATACTGATAAATAGACAGTTTTTGTATTATTTGTGGGGTCAGTTTTTAGTGAAAAGAGGGTTCAGTTTTTGGTGGAAAATAGAAGTATCAGAATGGTTGGACCTGCTTACAAGATTTTAAAATTCTCTACCTAATGAATATATGTTGATGAAAGTTGTTTTTCTTACTGAAATATGTATGTGCATGACGATGTGTTGTTACAGATCTTCAAGTATTCATTGGAAGGGAAATCTCACGAATGGTGTCGATCATTTCTTTGCTCCAGTATCTCTTCATTAAAAGAATTCCATGATGCTTTCCATGATTTTAAGGATGGAGATTTATTTTAAAATGTAGAAACCTTCGCGAATCTTACTAATCCTTCATATGTCAACTATAAATGTTTGGCGATATTTTTGTAAAAATATTCGAATTTCTAATGATTTTATATATTTTTTATAAAATTTTGGCGATTTTTAAGGTAAAATAATTTTATCCTATAGAATTTGGGTGAATAATTTTTAAAATAACGAATCTTGTTTTTGGAAAAACCATGGAAAATTAGACCATGAGCGAAATTTAGCCCCTAAAATCATCCATGCTGTGTAGAATTTAAATTATTACATCATTGCTCTAACCATGAAGTTCAAAATGTTAGTCCTGATCTGATGCGTGAGGGAACATTGATTGGAAATAATGGTTATATTGAGCATACGGTTCCTGACATTGGGATTAATGAAATTAATCTGCTACCTTCTAATTTTCATGATACTCTTGATATTTCTGTTCAAGATAATAATCAACAACTACAAGTTTTATTTGCTGCTAAATTTTTTTATGAATACAATGAAGGATATGAAGAAACAATCCAACACAAACAAGATCTCATTGCACATGATGTTCCTATAGATGCAAGTAATTTGAAACAATTTGATTCTCATGATTACCTTGGTGTTTTGAATGTTGCTCAAATAGTTTATGTTCACAAAAATCATCAAAAACTGCAAGGTGATCTCTCTGCCCGTGATTGTTTCAAGGAATATCATTTTTTCGAGATGTTTCAAGAGAAGCACAACTTGATTGGTAGATTAGGAATCACAAAGAACCATCTAGATTTATAGTATGAACTGAACATGCATCATGATTTTCAAGATCTGATGGCCACTTGCATGGAGTTATTTTTCCTAGAGATCTTAAATGTTACAACATTTTCCATGCAATCAAGTTGCAGTTGTAAGTATAAGTTGCCCATTCAATTTCCACTGAAAAAATCTTTGTATTTTTTCATTCTTTTATTCAGCTGCAAAAAGCAAGGTTATGTTTTCAAACACCTTCTTGCTTGGTTGTATTGGAAATTTCATGTTACATGATCATCTTGACGTATGTTGGTTAGGAGTAGGAGAATAATCTCTTAGTTCGAGCATTTAATTTTCAGTTCACATATTTTTTTTCAGTGTGTTGGTTTTCAATAACTTGTTTGAATAGGAGACTCCATAGCCCAACAAAGGCATTGGGGTATAGATATATATTTGAGTTTCAATTGAATAAATAAAGGTACCATGGCTGGTAGATAGAAGCAGAGGTAAGTTACAACAAGTGGGAGCAGATTTTGAAAAGTAAGGCAACTGATCTACTATTCTTAGCACCTCACAGGGAAGCGCTATCCCCGGTTGGAGCCAATGTTGGAACCTAGTTATACATCCCATCTTTTACCCTCCATTAGGCTATACATCCTCTTAATCCTGATTTTTTGTTCAGTTCCTTCTCAATGGTTTATGAGTCAACTTGATTTGTTTTACCCTTCTATTGTTTTTGCACCATTTTCTTGTTTTCTTGGAAGTTTATTGAAAATTTTGATTTGTGTTAACAACATATTGTCATCTTGAAATCTTTTACCGAGCTTATAGCATATTTACAGGGCCTTTATGGTGCAAAAAAATTTTGATTGCAAGAACATGCTTGTTCTTGCAAACAGTGTAAAAGCGTAATGTTTTAATTGTTTAAATGTTCAAAAATTAATTTAAATATTTAAAAGTGTTGTGTTGGCACCCTGTATGCATGTTCATGTTCTTGAGCATTCAAGTTCACGAGTTTTACCCTCCAAGAAAATTTTAGTTGACACCAAACCATAGATCAAAGACCAACATATCAGAAATGCAGGGTTCTATGAAGGAAGCACATGGAAAAGGGTTTGAAATAATGCACAAGTATGAGATGAGGTCCAGAAAAAAAAAATGTTGGTTGATCATAATAAATCTATCATGGATGATGAGCAGAGATTGAAAGAGAAAGGTAAGAAACATGTTTTAATTAAACCAGAAGAAGAGGCTGAAGAAGCTGTAAAGGATTGCCACCAGGTGCAAGCATTAAAAAAAAATTCAGACTTTGAAATAGTAGAATCAAGAATTGGAGAAGCAACATCAAAAGCCACAAAGAAATTATTAGAGGTTACAAAAGAAAAATCAAAAGGCGTTTCCACAATTTTATGAAATACTATGTTTTCTTTCTGTTTTAGTCATTGTCTTTAGGCACACCTCCCGAACATATGGAGATGAATTTTTAAAAACTAAAAGAGGTTTTTGTTGGAAGCAATCCTATTCACAAAAAAATATTTCCAATTTTACACAGGTATCATTGTTTGGGAGAATCGAAGGTATCTTTCAGGCCATTTTTCTAGAAACTGAAAAAACTATGTTTTTCCCTATTTTTGTCATTTTATTTCAATGTGCCTTCTGAGCAGCTGGAGGTGAAGTTGTGAAAACTGAAAGAGTTTTTTATTGAGAAAAATCCCATGCACAAAAAACTCTCTCATGTTACACAGGTATCATGGTATGAGATAATTGAAGAGACATTTAAGGCTTTTTTCCATAAATTCGTCAAAGTATGTTTTTCTTGTTTTTGTCATTGTCTTCCGGTGTGCCTCCCGAAAAGATGGAAATGAATTTTTAGAAACTAAAAGACATTTTTGTTTGGAACAGGCCCATACACAAAAATCTCTCTCAGATTCTACACAGGTCTCATGGTATGAGAAAATAAAATAGGTATCTGAGGTCATTTTTCCAGAAATTCACCAAATTATGGATTAAACTCCCGTTGGAATACACATGGGTAATCATGCACACTCACCATGAGTTAAAATTGTCAAAAGTTTTATTTTGTTAATATTTTTTCTACTCGAGTTACCAACAGTAGTCTTAGTTTCACTTATATAAGTTTAGTTTTTTTGGTTCGATACATTACTGTCAAATGTAATAAGGGGTCATTTTTGTTTGATATGAACCACATATTTTATTATTTTCTTAAGGTTGAGTTTCAAGGAAGTCATGACTAATATTTCCATTAAATACACTCAAGTTAAAGAGGTGTTTCCAAGTTTTAATGAAGGAATGTTAGTCTAGTCATTTAGTTGTTATGCAGAGTTGAGATCTAGTTTTCATATTGGTCGAAATCCTCTGCAATACTAATAAATAAATAGTTTTTGTATTGTTTGTGGGGTCATTTTTTAGTGAAAAGAGGGTTCAGGTTTTGGTGGAAAATAGAATTATTAGAAGGGATAGAATTGCTTACAAGATTCTAAAATTCTCTAACTAATGAATTTATGTTGATGACAATTGTTTTTCTTACTCAAATCTGTATGTGTTTAATCTTATCTTGAATGAAAATTTTGTGATGTGTGCAATGTACATTTGCTTGTTCTTTCAACCAATGCTTTAGTTTATATTTTCCTTGATTATGCAACCTGTTATACAACTATTGTTTAGTGAAAAGATCAACTAATTGAAAACATGTTGGATGATTTGCATCTAGATTTTTGTTGAAGTCTTAAGATATTATTTTAAGTCTTTATTCTCGTATATCACACAATTCATTGCATTGTTGGATATTGTCTCCTTGTTTGTTTATCATATCCCCAACTATCCATTAATATCCATACCATTAGCAAAGGATATTTTACCTTCATACTGTGTGTCCTATACAACCAGATTATTATCTTTGAAAACTCATTCTTGAGATGACCAACAAATCAATTATCAAAAAAACCAACCATTCAAAACTCTAGGTGGCCTAGCCCTTCCCTTTAGCAGTTAGGTGCATACTTTAGGACCAACAGGGTCTTTGAGATGCCAATAGAATTACCCCCATTTAGAGGTGTGAATGATCAAAAAATCCCTCTCCTTATAGGCATTCATCCCCCCACTCTACGCCCATACATGTATCCATTTGCTCAAAAAAATGAAATAGAAAAAATAGTACATGAATTGATGGAGGCAGGTGTTATCGGACTAATCGGTAGGTACGAACACTAACAAATCTCCCTAGATCCACCTGGATCTAGAACAAAACAGGACAGGACATGACTCTTTCCCTAAGTTATGACCATTGAATTAGCTAGGAAGGAGGAACAAGTAACATACCTTTGTATCGCTTCCTTGGGCCTCTATTGATCCTGCTTCGCTCTGGTGCTCTCGTGAGGTCAAGACCAAGACAACACAAACCAACCAAAGTGAAGATAGAAAAATGTATTCAATCGTCAACTTATGCGTATGATCAAGGAATTACACAATAAAGTAAGAATGACTTTATGGGAAAGGGACATGTCGCTGTATCATATTAATCGAAAGTAGAAGATACAACCTGATCGCCTTGATGTCACAAGATTCCTTTCGGTGAATCTTGGTTCCAACACACACACTTGCTCCATCCTTGCATGAATAATATCCAATTCCTCTTGATAAACCTATTAGAGTCTCCAAGCTTTTGTTCTAGTTGGGTTCTTCACACAATTCCTTCACCAATTCTTCAATTAATATTGCTAAACCTTTTCCATGAGAATCCTATCAATATATGGGAGAGGATGAGATGGTTACATGGATGAGAATGATCCCACCAAATCAAGGAAACCAGTAAAATGATAACCATTTGAATGCCAACCCATTTTCTAGAAGATTCCCTTCTAGAACCCTCGAGACCTCATCTTTTTTCCAAGCTTGAAAACAAGTTCGCACCCTATGTATAGAGCACAGTGCGAGAAATTTGCACCCTAGCTGAAGGTGGCCTACGATAATGGGTCATTATCGCACCCTAGGCTATAAGTATCCTACGAACTCACTTTGAAAATATGTTTTCTGGAAGGAGATAAATGCCACTTTTCTCGAGAGAAAGTTCTTGTTGGGAGCTTGAGTACACCATTGTCAATACATCACCAAGATGACCAAAATCATGTGTAACAGCAGGGGTCATTCGCCCAAGTAACAACCCGTATTCATCCCCTGTTATGATGGTCTTGAAAAAGGAAGTTTTGTGGTGCATGTGTCCCAATTTTCATGCCCTTAATAACTTGACCATTAAGGATAAGTTTCAAATTCCTATCATTGATGATTTGTTGGATGAACTCTAGGGAGTATGCTTCTTCACCAATTTAGATCTTCACTCCGGCTATCACCAGATAAGGATGAATGAGGAAAATATTTTGAAGACATCCTTATGGACTCATGAAAGACATTATGAATTCTTGGTAATTCCTTTTGGAATTTGCAATTCCCCATACACCTTCCAGAGTCTCATGAATACACTCTTGAAGTCTTAGCTCAGGAATGTTTTTTGGTCTTCTTCGATGAAATTTTTGTTTATAACCACACATGGGAGGCCCATCTCCATCACGTGGAAAACGTACTCCAATTGTTACAGGATAATCAATTGTTTGTCAAAAATACCAAGTGTTCTTTTGGGGAGAATGAGGTAGAATACTTGGGACACATTATGGGCCGTGACGGGGTAAGAGTGGATCCCAAAAATATTCAAGCTATGCAGGATTGGCCAAGATCCATGACATTGAAATTCCTTCTATGTTTCCTAGGGCTCATGGGATACTACAAGAATTTTTTCCACCATTATGAAAAAATTGCCAAGCCATTGATGGACCTTCTTAAGAAGAATGCATTCCATTGGACACCAACAACAGAACATGTTTTCTCAGATTTAAAGCTAGCCATTTGCACTACCCCCATCTTAGCTTCCCTTGACTTCAGCACAACTTTTTTTGTGGAAGATGATGCTTCAAGCAATGGTATTGGCATAGTCCTAACACAATAAGGTCACCCTCTTTCTTTCACCAGCCATGCCTTAAGTGGTCGCAATATGGGAAAATCTACATATGAAAAGGAAATGATAGCCATTCTCCATGTTGTGCACACTTGGTGACCATATCTATTGGGCCACCATTTTAAGATCAAGACCAGTCACCATAGTATAAATTATTTCCTATAACAGAGGTTATCCTCCCTCGAGAAAAACAAGTGGCTAACCAAATTGTTGGTTGTGATTATGAAATCATATATATAAAAGGAAAACATAATGTAGTGGTTGATGCCTTGGCATGCAAATATGAGGATGAAGGTTACCTCTTTTCCTTATCCTTACCAATTCCTAATTGGATTGAGGAAGTTTGATAGGAATGGCTCACCCACCCTACTATATCACAGGTCATTCAACGCCTCCAGGAGGACCCGAACCCACCTATTGGCTACATCTGGCAAGACAATATCCTCACATATAAGGAGCATTTGGTTCTATATCCAATGCCAACACTTAATCCTCATATCTTAAATGAATTACATTCCCCGCGTCTTGTTGGTCACCTAGGATTCCAAAAGACATATGCTCGTGCTCACCGTTCTTTTTTCTAGGAAGGCATGTAGAAGGACATCCTTAATTTTTTCATGGAATCTAATATTTTCCAATGAAATAAAGGTGAAATTGTCAAGACCCTAAGATCTCTCCAGCCATTACCAATTAAAGTTTCAATTTGGACTAACATATCTATGGAATTTATAGTGGGCCTTCCTAGAGAAGGAAACAAGTCTATCATCATGGTCGTGGTCGACCACCTTTCAAAGTATGCACATTTTTGTGGCTTACCACACCCTTTAAAGCCTAATATGGTAGCACAAGTTTTCATTGATCATATTTTCAAACTGCATGGCATGCTGACATCCATTATGTCTTATCGTGACCCAACCTTTACCAACACATTTAGGAAAGAATTTTTTAAATTACAAGGAACACAATTGAACATGAACATAACATACCACCCATAGATGGATGGCCAAACAAAAGTGGTCAATATATGATTGGAAACATACTTGTATTTTTTTTCCTCAGACAAAAAACATCAGTGGGTGCAATGATTATCGTTAGTAGAATGGAGGTACAACATTTCCTATCATACCGCAACCAAAATGACACCATATGAAACAATGTATGGCCAAAAGCCACCTTTTGTAACTTCATATCTTCCAGGAACATCCAAGGTGTGGGATCTTGATAAGTTGGTGCAAGGTCGAGAAGCTACCCTCTAGGATTTGAAGGATAATCTCCACATGACCCAAAATCATATGAAGCAATAGGTTGATCGACATTGTTCCAAACGTGTCTTTCAAGAAGGTGATCAGGTGTTTCTGACATTACAAACTTACAAGAAAACCTCCCAAAAAACCCATGGCCATCACAAGTTGGCACCCAAATTTTGTGGCCCCTGTCAAATTATCAAATGTATTGGTCTAGTTTCCTACAAATGGGCCCTTCTAGCCAACTCCAAAATACATCTGGTATTCCATGTTTCATGTTTGAAGAAAGTAGTGGGTTAGAATTACAAGGTTCAAACCATCCTACCGGAATTAGATGAAGAAGGATCCATTTGGCTGTAACCCAAATCCATCCTCAACATATGTGAGAGTTACTTGTGTGGTCTCACTATCAAATAAGTATTAATCAAGTGGAAGGACACATCTCCAAAGGATGCAACTTGGGAACCCATGACCATTCTGTAGCAGTTTCCACATCTTCATCCTTGAGGACAAGTCTATTTTTGAAGGAGGAGGTCATGTTAGGATCCGATCCTAACCCATCTTAGTTAGTTATTAGTTAGAGTAATTTATATTTTCCCTGTAATAAAGGTCGAAGTTAGTTAATAAGGCTTATTAAATAAATGTGAACAAATCAATGTAAGAAGACCTACTAGAAGCTTCCACCTCTAGAAGGATCTTCCTCTAGAATGTTCTTTAGAAGGTAGAACTAGTGTAAATAAGAGTAGGAGGTATGATAAAGGTGTATGGAGATTTATTGTAATAGAGCATTGCTCTATGGGAGGTTTCCCCCTCAAAGAGGAAAGTGAAATCAACTTCCCATTAATAAAGGTATCATTATCTGGTTCCGGTTCTCTACATTTTTGTTGTTCCATGGTATTTTCCTATAGTATTTCTGTTTCCAATTCAATATATTAGATTTGGTACCTTACATATGGAAAATATGGATGGTTCACCATTTTTTCCATTGACCAATCAAGCATCATCTATCCTTACAACCTACTACTGCAAACCTCCATGTATTCCTTAACTAATTGAGTAGGGTGTCTATTTCCACCCACGAGAAAAGGCCTTACGTCCCCCCCCCCCCGCCCATTGAATTTTTTGTTGTCACAACAATGTCCAACAAACACTTATCTAAATGCCATGAGATTCTACTTCTTGAATTCTTAGATCTTGTCTTCATATTGACATGATGCCTCTTTCTTTTACCAATTTTTCTCCTCTTTAGGTTTACCTTTCCAGATGACAAAGTACTCTTTCCTTCAATTCTTTTCGAAGTGAATGGTATTGAGTGATAATATCTTTTCGAATTTTAACTCTATTCACTCTATGATCAAGACAATGGTTCTAGATGGGCCAACTCAACTAGGATCTCCTTCCTCAATCCTACAAGGTTTCAATTGACTGGTACAAAACACCATATGGTGATGTCTCATGTGTTCTGGTAGTTCCAATTTGTAAGTAACTTTATCAATATTCTCAAGTATCTTGAAAAATCCTTCAAACCACCACAAAAAAGTGCCATACATGCCACTTGGTGGCTTGAAATACTCTTTTCCCAACTTAAGTGAGACCAAGTCACCAACTTGAAAATTTTTCATCCTTTTTCCATGATCTTCACAACTCTTCATCCTTTCTTCTATATTCATCAACTAAACATGGTTCATCTTGAATCTGTCTTGCCATCCCTTCATGAACCACAAGGTTGATGGGTTGCACCCATAGTAGCTTTGTAGAACCATGTGGGGTGCCAACAATTTCTATCCATTTTCCAACTATGGATTGTATCATATCATGGAACTCTTATGCATGTTGTAATTGAAATAGGAGACATTCAATTCTAGCCAATTCGATTGGTCTACACAAATAAAATTTCTTAGGTAATCCTCCAAAAGGCCATTGATACATTCTATCTTCCCATTGGTATGTGGATGATAACTTGAACTCATCAAGATATTGGTTCCAACAAACATGAACAACTTTGTCCAAAACCCTCTTATGAACCTTCTATTTCTATCTAACACAATGCTCAATGGGAGACCCTAATGCTTCACAACATTCTTAAAGGCACCATTCCTCTACAACCCTATATCCATAGGATTGTGACTTGCACAATTCGTTAAGTGAAATGAAAAACACCATGAATGACCATGCTTAACTTCATCTGAGGTGGGTTGTTATAAGTTACCAAGAAACAACACCTATGCAAGGTGTGTGGGGGAAGTCTTTGGCCCAACTACACTCAGCCCCAAAATTGTTCTCAATGTGTCCTCAATAACAACCACATGCATATTCAATCCACTAAATTTCACCCTAATTTGTGGTGGGACACTCATATAGGATGTTGCTAAATTGACCACGACTTGATGCAAGAGTTTGACATCATCCTCCACCTTTTTCCAACATCCAACATAGTCTCTCACTTATATGATTGTTTGTCCTAAAGATCAATCCAAAACTTGTGATAGGTGTTTCCCTTGTGAGTTCCTAAGTATCCTAGTTTTCTTCTCAATCACTGGATGATAGAAGAACTGCCTCAACTATGTCAAGTCATCCTCTAAACCAACAGCTAGGCTTCTGAGGCATGGTGAAGAGAGCCCAACATGACTCTGAAACCAACTCCTTGAAGAAGTTGAGCTTTGATACCACCTATCATGGACCTAAGATTCTTTCCAAAAAAAATTATTTTCATCATCTTCGGTTGTGTGGCACTGTGTTGCCTCAATTGCAGTGGCTCAACCAAATTGTTCCTAGTACAACCAGATTACGCCCCTTTTCTCAAAGTATTATGTAACACCCTGTTTCCCCTAGTTTGTAAAAATAACTATATTGGCCAAGAACTGTGGCGAATTCAGAAATGTGAATGTATGATGTGAATGGACCTTATGAAAAAGGTTGATGAATGTAAATAATATTATGAATATATATTCCAGGACTGTTGAAAGGGGATATGCTGAAAAAGAGACCACGATGGTTGGATAAAGGTGGTGGAAGGCACCTGGAATGGTGGCATTAACTTCCACCGAAAACCAATACCGTATTTGGTCTTCAATGGCCCAGAGAACCAAGAGCATCTCATTGGCCCAAAATTAATTACTCGCAGGTTGGTAGGTGGATGACTCCTCATGCGTAATGAGGGGATGGGGGTAAACTGTCCATCCGTTGACCGTCCTGACACCTGACCACCGCGAGGGGGATCGCGCCACACACAACCTCACAAGGGGAAAATGCATGAGGAAGGAGCGAGAAGGGGGACGCAAGGGAAGAAAAGAGAACTATGGAGATATGCAGAGGGAGTGATAGCAGAGAAGGGGGAGAGTAACCCTCGTTCTCGGTCACTGGAAAATCGAGACACAGTCTCACAGCATCATGGTCTCATCTTGGGGGTGGCTAGTGGTAAATCCGTTGGGATTCGCTCAGCCTACGGTTGGGTGGAAACGAGTACCCCTCTCAGTAGTTGCACTCATTTCTGGTGTTATTTCTAATAAGTGTTTTACATCTTGCACCTTGAAATTCATATGCTGACATATATGCTCATAGTTTGTGCAGTTTTATAAACGGTCTGAGTATAAGACTTCCTGTGTAGTGTTTTGATTCTAAAATGGTGGTTGCATGCTTATAATGGAAGGGCCACGTATAGCTTATGTCTATAAATAGATTTATATGTATATACGCACATTGAATCAATTCAGAATTCAAGTCGTTTCTCGGGAAACCTATACCCTTATCCATCTCGGGTGATACCCCAGATAAATCTCCCCATAGAGATACCTTTTCTTTTGAGAAGCTCAGAAGAGGCATCACTTTGTGTGCAAAGACTCTATAGAGGCGCAGAAGTTGTAGAATCCCTTGAAGATTCGAAGAACAAGTATGGATCAACGGATGAAATCCTGTGGGAGATCTGCGGTCATTCACAATAGTTAGATCGAAGGAATAAATGAGGACTTTAAATGCCTTAACCCTTTTCCCTTTATCTTCGCGAGTAGTGAAGAAATCGGGACCGTAGATTCCCAAGGTCTGTGAAAGAATCTGGACCATGAATTTGTGTCCAGGCAACTTAGGAATGGTGCAATGGAGAGACAAATCTGAGCCGTCAGATTTTGGTCTAAACAACCGACAGCCATTGGATCTGTCAAGAATTACATGAGGTTTAAAACTCATGCGAAGAGTAGCAGAGTGAGAGTTCTGAGAAGGAGATTGTATCAGGATATCGACATTCAGGAGCTCGAGGATCCGGAGGATGAGAGTCTGAGTACTCGACCTCAGAAACCATGACAAGGTGAAATAGATCTGAGCCACCCATTTGCAGGAGGACACGTGTCGCAAGATCCTCCCTATTGGGGATTCGAACATCGGGAGTCAGAAGAGGAAGTCTCTTGACCTTGCAAATGGCAAAGTCGTAAGAGGATCCTGGACCATAGATCCCAAAGACCCATCGGATCCCTATAAGCCATTGATCTAATCCTTTACTCAGGCAGAAGAGTGAACTCAACTACATCCCAAAGGTCCCAAAGACATTGGGACCATCCATGTTGGAGGATAGGTGGTGGAGATCTGTCCATTTCACTTATCGGGGATTCGTAAGTTTGAAGGTGGAAGACCCGACTCTCGGAGTCACGAAGACCTGAGTCGTGAGATTGTGATGTGATCTAGGTCGTTAATCAAAGAGGAAAGGTGGCAGAGATCTGTCCATTTTTCTTATCGGGGATTCATAAGTTTGAAGGTGGAAGACCCGACTCTTGGATTCATGAAGTCCTAAGTCGCGAGATCGTGATGTGATCTGGGTCGTTAATCAAAGAGGACAGGTGGATGAGATCTGTCCATTTCTCTTTTCAAGGATTCATAAGTTTGAAGGTGGAAGACCCGACTCTTGGAGTCACGAAGTCTCGAGTCGCGAGATCGTGATGTGATCTGGGTTGTTAATCAAAGAGGACAGGTTGCGGAGATCTATCCATTTCGCATATCAAGGATTTGTGGGATAAGAGCCTGAGAGATCAACCCTTGGACTTGCGAAGTCCCAAGTAGCGAGAACGCGAGAAGGATAATAAACTTCTTAGGGGTTCATGAAGGAGAGGTGCCAAGATTTGATGCTACAACTCACGAAGTGGCGAGTTGCGAGAAGTGTCAAAGAGAAGTCCTGAAGGAATCTGGACTGTCCATCAAGAGAGACGCATGGTGAGCGGTCAGAGCTCAGGGAAAGTTCCAAAATCCTGTGGACTGCTAGATCCACACTATCAAGAACCGTTGATCTCCTTCATGGATACCCATACCGGAATTCAGAGATTTTCATGGCATGGGTTTTTGGGCACCGAAATCCTGAAAGGATCCAAACCATCGGATCAAGGGAGGCTTACAGCCATTGATCTCCTTTGGAGGGAAACTTGGGAGACTTTGTGGATTTCAGGGATTTGAATGGGAAAGGAAGAGGTCATGCATTGCGATTTCCCGAATCGCGAAGGGCCGGTAAGGTCCTTGCTGATTTAAGCACGGGGTCACAAAATGTGGTCACGAGGACAAGACCCAAACAAGAATCTTGTACTCGCTATCCCTTTCGGGGTTCGACGCTTCGCTGTGTTGGGGTTTGCAGAGTAGAAAGACTCGACACTTGTCGAGCTGCAGATATACCATATGAATCAACATTTAATTGTCAACCCGGGAAGGTAGACTTAGAGGAACCAACACAGGAAATGCAGGGCTGAAGAGGGGGTTTAAAGGATGCCAAACTAATCTCTGAACTTCTATAAGAAACTCGCTGGAAGGAGCTACTGTACCCTACTTTGCTATGTACTACTCTGTACTACTCTGTACTAACCGGTATTGTTCTGTATATGCATGTAAAAGATAAACCCTCTACTATAATAAAAACCTTCTACTGTAATCAAGGGAAACTTCTCTATCTCATGAGACATCCTGGCTAGTTCCTGAATGTTAAGCAGCTTGAACATGAAAACCGAAAGATGAAATCGATGGTTGAAAAGATAACATTAAACTTAAATCTTGGAATGCTAATCCTCTGTTGCAATTAAATGAATGCTACTTCTGTTCTGTTAAACCAATGAGAAAACGGCTGAAAGATGATGTCTATTGTAAATGAAATCTACACATCTCTGTTTCCATCGAAGGGGGCCCTGCCTTCTCTGTCCACAGACTGGCTCACTCAATGCATATTGAATATAACTAACAACAAACTGGCAATAAAGGAAATCATGTTAATGAAAACCCTACAGAAAAATGGCAATAACAGAAATCGTGTTGATGAAACTCTCGCTATTTTACTGAAAAATGAGAACAGTACAAGTGCCTGGAGATTTCTATTCTTCTATTATTCTACCCTATGCTCCATCTCTCCTCCCTTCTCAAGCATAGCAGCATTTCAGATCGCCTCTACATATTTCTCTGCATCGTTTTCTATATTATTTCTCGAGCATAGCATCTCTCTACATAATGTTTCAGATCTCTGGCAATGCGTGGCTTTTCGCCCTAGATGAATAAGGAGTTACAAAATAGTTTCAAGAGTACCACCGGGGAATGAGACACATTTTTCATAATCAAACGCTTCAAGACTACCTGTATTCGTGTCATGAGATTACATAAACTTTGACAAACGGTTTCCCTGTGTTATGCATGAATCTATATATGTGAAATGCTTGATGCCAGCTGTTGAGTGTTTGTTGAGAACCAATGATAGTCCAGCACACATGTTTTGATGCTTAACAAGCGGTTTTTCCCCCTGCGTTATACATGCACGAATTTAAATCCTTGATGCCAGCTAGACACGTTTTGAGACACGTTTTACACAGCCAATCGTTCCACGATTTTCTTCCTTGCATTATACATGCTTGATGCTAGCTGTTGAGAGACAACGATTCAAAGTCCAGCTCCTCCTCAAATCGCAGAGCACTCTGTTTAGCTGTTCAGAGTCAAACTTATCTTGGTATCTATAATGGCTGGCATTTTTCATATTGCCCAATAACCCCAGAAACTGAATTAAATGATGATCTTAACAATTTGCACATCTTGAATAATATGGCCGATATCTTCTACCTGAAAAATTAAGAAGAAAGCATTCCCAAATAAAACACAAACATACCCTGTTTCTCCACTAGCACTACCGGGGATAACAATAACCCCATGTATTTTTGCAAACCATTTAACAACTTCAACATCATCAGAAGCACCAGTTGGTAACTTTGCTCCAGAGATAAATTAATCCTTGTCTGCCCTTTACAGCATTTGCACCAAGAGGTGACAGTGCATCCACATTATATCTTTGTTTTTAAACCCTTTCCTTCACCCATTCAGGACGAAGCTCCGGTGAATGCAGAGCAAGCTTTTGTCCAATGATTGAAGCACATATTGGGATATTATCTTGTGTTTTGAGCGGTTGTGCTCCAAGGCCCATATATGTGTAACAAAATATGAATAGCACAGAAAGAATGCCATTTGCTTAACAAAAGACTTCAGGAGAGTAAACAATATCTTCAAGAACCAGCAAGAAAATGTTATAAATTCGGAGCCCAACATCCCCCCATGCCCATCCTTTTTCATGTTCTCATGCAAACGAATTCACCTCTTTAACACTGGCATGGTAATAGAATGTTAACAGTCCCAAGAAATGTCCATCTTGATTAATAGGAACCCCTGAGAAGAACCCCTGCACTCTGAGCATATGTTGTCAACTTATCCAATTTCCCTTATCAAACCTTCCAAACCTTCTAAGAGCTGGGTAAATTTAGCAGCTTCGTTGATATCTTCACTGGGTACGAGCTGGTACATGGTACTGGTAAGTTCTGTTTAGTATCAACATTATGTTAAAGAGACAAATATCCCAGGAATGGAACTCAGCATTTAAACTCTTGATGGCCACGTCCAGAACCCAGGAAAACAAATAGCTTAACCAATGCACAAATCCTTCATCATTATCTACCATTCCATTGTTACAAATAAGATTTGGAACACCTCTGTTTAGTAGCTTGTACACATGGTTGGGAGTGCATGATGTTTGAAGGTAGTAGTGATAGAAAAATGGATGCATTTTCTTGTAATAGTGTTGCAATGATATCAAGAAGAGTGCCATAGCATATGAGTGAGGTTTTGCAAGAATCCATAAGAAGAAGACTTCATAAGTATGAAAAACCTTAGCAACCCAATCATG
>ML788629.1:440214-461083 GCA_009831015.1 Picea engelmannii
TGTTGCTGATGTCCTTTTTATTTGCAGAAAACATAAACTATTCAAAGGTGCTATCTTTTATTCACTATCCTACCTACCTACCTAAAGAAAAAGAGACATTTCTTTAAGTATAGGCAAATAACCAATGTAGCCACCATCTTAGACGAATCAATAATGAATTCATGCCCTTTGATATAAGATATAGATGTATAATTACCAAGGCATGCTGAGCAAGCAACCCTGGTTGCTTGATTTCCAAGAATTGCTGAAGAAGAAGAGCATCTGAAGGTTGTAGAACAGATTGAAACCAATGTTCAATATGATGACGCATACCATGTTCTATTGTTGCTAGAGTTTCTAACTGCTCATTGTTCTCTGTAGGCTGGCAAAGGTGTTCACACAGAACCACTGAATCAACTGTTTCCTCCTCCATCTTTTGAGCTGCAGAGATCTCTTCAAGTTCCTGCAAGATGCATGGAAGTTCCTGCAACAATATTTTCTTTCGTTCATTCAATCTTGAATCCATTAGTCAATTTTTTTCTGATTTTATTCTTTTTTTGTAGATGGTTTTGCTAAAACTTTGAAAGTCACATCAACTGATAATAATTTTGAAACCCACAATGAAATGCACTCTTGCTGAATGGAAATTTGCTTCTACTGAATCAAATGCACACCCTGCTGAATCAAATCTAATACCGCTGAAATCAAGACTCTGCTGTTGTTGAATAAAATCTACTAAAATGAAAACCTCTTTGTTGCTGAATGTAATCTAACACTGCTGAAATGAACCTCTTGCACACTAATGAATTTGATAGCACTCTTTACTTCTACTTGCAGAAATCAAATCTACTTGGCAAAACTTCGGAGCCCACTCTCCAATCCTTTTCAGTACCTCCCCGGCAACGGCGCCAAAAATGTCGAGCTGCAGATATACCATATGAATCAACATTTAATTGTCAACCTGGGAAGGTAGACTTAGAGGAACCAACATAGGAAATGAAGGGTTGAAGAGGGGGTTTAAAGGATGCCAAACTAATCTCTGAACTGCTAGAAGAAACTCGTTGGAAGGAGCTACTGTACCCTACTTTGCTCTGTACTACTCTGTACTAACCGGTACTGTTCTGTATATGCATGTAAAAGATAAACCCTCTACTGTAATCAAAACCTTCTACTGTAATAAAGGGAAACTTCTCTATCTCATGAGACATCCTGGCTAGTTCCTAAATGTTAAGCAGTCTGAACATGAAAACTGAAAGATGAAATCGATGGTTGAAAAGATAACATTAAACTTAAATCTTGGAATGCTAACCCTCTGTTGCAATTAAATGAATGTTACTTCTGTTCTATTAAACCAATGAGAAAATGACTGAAAGATGATGTCTATTGTAAATGCAATCTACACAGCTCTGTTTCCATCGAAGGGGGGCCTGCCTTCTCTATCCACAGACTGGCTCACTCAATGCATATTGAATATAACTAACAACAAACTGGCAATAAAGGAAATCGTGTTAATGAAAACCCTACAACAAAATGGCAATAACAGAAATCGTGTTGATGAAACTCTCACTATTTTACTGAAAAATGAGAACAGTACAAGTGCCTGGAGATTTCTATTCTTCTATTATTCTACCCTATGCTCCATCTCTCCTCCCTTCTCAAGCATAGTGTTTCAGATCGCCTCTACATATTTCTCTGCATCATTTTCTATATTCTTTCTCGAGCATAGCATCTCTCTACATAACGTTTTAGATCTCTGGCAATGCGTGGCTTTTCGCCCTAGATGAATAAGGAGTTACAAAACGGTTTCAAGAGTACCACCGGGGAATGAGACACGTTTTTCATAATCAAACGCTTCAAGACTGCCTGTATTAGTGTCATGAGATTACATAAACTTTGACAAATGGTTTCCCTGCGTTATGCATGAATCTATATATGTGAAATGCTTGATGCCAGTTGTTGAGTGTTCGTTGAGAACCAATGATAGTCCAACACACATGTTTTGATGCTTAACAAGCGGTTTTTCCCCCTGCGTTATACATGCACGAATTTAAATCATTGATGCCAGCTAGACACATTTTACACAGCCAATCGTTCCACGATTTTCTTCCTTGCGTTATACATGCTTGATGCCAGTTGTTGAGAGCCAACGATTCAAAGTCCAGCTCCTCAAATCGCAGAGCACTATGTTTAGTTGTTCAGAGTCAAACTTATCTTGGTATCTATAATGGTTGGCATTTTTCATATTGCCCAATAACCCTAGAAACTGAATTAAATGATGATCTTAACAATTTGCACATCTTGAATAATATTGCCGATATGTTCTACCTGAAAAATTAAGAAGAAAGCATTCCCAAATAAAACACAAACATACCCTGTTTCTCCACTAGCACTACCGGGGATAACAATAACCCCATGTCTTTTTACAAACCATTTAACAACTTCAACATCATCAGAAGCACCAGTTGGTAACTTTGCTCCAGAGATAAATTACTCCTTGTCTGCCCTTTACAGCATTTGCACCAAGAGGTGACAGTGCATCCACATTATATCTTTGTTTTTAAACCCTTTCCTTCACCCATTCAGGGCCAAGCTCCAGTGAATGCAGAGCAAGCTTTTGTCCAATGATTGAAGCACATATTGGGATATTATCTTTTGTTTTGAGCGGTTGTGCTCCAAGGCCCATATATGTGTAACAGAATATGAATAGCACAGAAAGAATGTCATTTTCTTAACAAAAGACTTCAGGAGAGTAAACAATATCTTCAAGAACCAGCAAGAAAATGTTATAAATCCGGACCCCAACAACACTCTAGTAGTTTTGTGCCGTGAAGAGTGAAAGGACGCCGTGTTTGTTTGGCCTGTGGTCCCAACCCACAACCATAGGGAGGTGAATAGGGAAGAACTAGCCTGCGTTAGGCCCCCGTAAGACTTCGGGGATTTTGTCCCTTGAGGAAAAGCAAAACTTTTATTATGTCGTAGTGGGTGTGTGAAAAATTGGTATCAGAGCATGGTTACAACACTTGGCCTGCTTGGGCCCATGAACGAGTTGCGCAGAAGCTCCGTTCAGAACACTCTTAAAAAGAGTAAACACCCTGTCTTAACCTTCCTAATCAAAAGACGAAGTTAAGAATGAAAAACCCCTATTGTGTGTGTGTACATGTGAAAATATAAATTATGTACTGGTTGTAAATAAATATAAATATTGACTAACAACCAGCATTTCTCCTTTTGCACACAAGCGGTAGATCAACCACGGAAAATTATCAATGAATAGTATGGTGACTCACCAAGAAGTGGGAGAACGCTCCCACAATAGAGACGAAGAGTCTGATGAAAGAAGGGCAGTAGGGACCCCTCCAGATCTAGCCGAGACTGTGAGGATTCTCATGGTCGAATTACAAAGGTGCAAGGATGACAATGAAAGGATAATGAAAGAACAAGAAAAGAAAATAGAAATTAACGCAGTTTAACTGCAGAGTTTATCCGATCTACAAAGAAAAATGCAGCATGAACCTGAAACTCAGAAACATGGTCATATCAATGGCCACACTGAGAGGAGCACCTCGAAAAAGGTCCACCCCAGAGGTAAAGGACCGATGCTGAGTGATTCCTCTGAGAAGGAAGCTGGCGATTCAGAAGGCTCTTCTAGCAGTAGGGCTAGTTCCTATTCTCGAAAGAAACAGAAGAAGCAAAAGCCTTCCAAAGGTCGAAAATTTGAAGAATTCAGAAAGGCTAAACCACCCTCCTTTGATGGTGAAATAAAGAAGGGAGAGGAAGCAGAGGCCTGACTACTTGGATTAAAGAAGTATTTCAGAGTCCATGACTTTTCAGAAAATATGAAGGCCCGAGTGGCCACCTTCAACTTGAACGGAAAGGCTTCCATTTGGTGGGAAGACCTTAAGAATATGAAAGGGGTTAAAGAAGAGGACCTGTCTTGGGAACGGTTTGAGAAATACTTCCGAAAGAAGTATTTGTTGGAAAAATATTTCGACGAGAAGACAAAAGAGTTTTATGAACTCAAACTGGGGCAACTCACTATAGAGGAATATGTCAACATATTTCTCGACTTACGAAGATATGTGCCTTATATAAAAGCAGAAAAGGCAAAGGTGAAACACTTCATCAGTGGGCTACCCAAGGACTACCGGAACTGAATTGAATTTGATGAGCCAAAGACTCTGGAAGACATTATCCGAAAGGCAACCTATTGTCATGAACATTTTGGGCATCGAGCAGAACCTCGCGAAGGATGGAAACAGAAGAATAGTTGAAGATTTCAAAAAAGGGGAATTAAATCCCTAGGGTTTAAGAACTACAAGAAGAACCCAAGAATGAACTTTCCAACCTAGAGTATGCACCAGCAGAATTTTCCCTCCTTGAGAGGAAATAAAACTCCTGGACCTGTACCAGTAAAGACTGATAACCCAAAGAGAGAACCTTTGAAATGCTGGGGTTGTGGAGAAGAACATCTCTTGAGAGACTGTCCACACAGACAACATAATATTCGAAGGATTTATAACGTCCAGGAAGCTACTACAGTCAATGATGTGGCCAGAAGTGTGCCACAGATTTATGCAGCATTGGATAATAAACAAGTTGACCATCAAGCTTTAGTGGTGGAGATAGAAGGTATGATCTCCAACCATCTAGTGTCTATTTTGATTGACCCTGGTTCAAACTTGAGTTATATAGACCCTAAAGCTGTTGAGAAGTGTAAACTACAGCCACAAAAAAAAACCAAGCCATGGTTGGTACAGTTAGCCACTGGCACCAAAAGAAGGGTAGCATAGGTCATACCAACTTGCCGATTGATGTTGGGTGAAGTTCCCACCCAAGAAACCCTTAACGTATTACCCCTCAGATCGTACGATCTATTGATTGGTATGGACTAGCTAGCCAACCATAAAGCTAGATTAGACTGTTACCATAAAACCTTAGAATGTGTGAGCAAAGAAGGAAAAAGGATGACCCTTCAAGGGATCCGAAAACTTGTCTCGGTGAGACAAATATCAGCTCTGCAAATGAGAAAGTATTGTCGAAAGGGATGTCCCCTATATGCAATACAGGTGTCGGAAACCATAGAAGGTGACAAACCCAGCCTTAAAGACCATCCTACCCTGAGGGAATATAGAGATGTGTTTCCGTAAGAGGTATCGGGTCTACCTCCGAGAAGAGACATAGACTTCTCGATAGAACTCGCATCGGGATCAGTGTCAGTGTCTAGGACACCCTACCGGATGAGCACACCTGAGTTAGTTGAACTCAAATTGCAATTAAAATAAATGATGGATAAGGGTTATATTTGACCCAGGGTGTCTCCATGGGGAGCACCAGTCTTGTTTATGAAAAAGAAGGACGTCACCCTTAGACTATGTATAGATTATAGACAACTCAATAAGGTAACCATAAAGAACAAGTACCCCTTGCTCAGGATCGATGACTTGTTCGATCAATTGGGGGGTGCATCTATTTTCTCAAAGATTGATTTAAGGTCGGGATACCATCAAGTCTGAATCAAGGGTGAATACATCCATAAAACTACCTTCTGAACGAGGTATGGTCATTATGAGTTTGTGGTGGTGCCATTTGGATTGACCAATGCCCCTGCCACTTTTATGTGCTTGATGAACAATGTACTCAACAAATTTCTAGACAAATTTGTACTTGTTTTTATTGACGATATATTAATCTACTCCAAGAGAAGAAAAGAGCATGAAGAGCATCTTAGACTTGTACTGCAAGTGCTAAGAGAACATCAGCTCTATGCTAAATTCATAAAATGTGAATTCTTCCAGAAAGAAATATGTTACTTAGGCCATGTTCTATCCGAAGAAGGAGTAGCGGTAGACCCTGACAAAATTAGGTCTATCATGGAATGGCCTACCCCAAAGGATGTTTCAGACATCAAATTCTTTATGGGATTAGCAGGATACTATAAGAGATTTATAAAAGGATTCTCCAAGATTGGTTTTCCAATCACTACCCTCCAAAAAAAGGGGACAAAATTCTTGTAGACATAGAAATGTGAAGAAAGATTTCAAACCCTGAAACATCTATTGACCCATGCACCCATGCTGAAGATCACTGATCCCGAAGCTGATTTCCTCGTGTGCATAGATGCCTGTAGGGAAGGAATCGAAGGAGTCCTTATGCAAGAAGGAAGCGTGATCTGCTATGAATCCCGAAAATTGAACAAGCATGAAGTCAACTATGTGACCCATGATCTATAACTGGCTGCCATAGTGCATGCCTTAAAAATGTGGAGGCATTACCTCTTGGGAAGAAAATTTGTACTTATGATAGATCATTGTGGATTGCGATACCTATTTGATCAACCAAAGCTCAATGCTAGACAAGCTAGGTGGATGGCCCTCCTTAGCAAGTTTGATTTCGAGATCAAACACATTAAAGGTAAGGAAAATAGGGTGGTCGATGCCCTTAGCAGAAGTATGAACACAATTCACCTGGAAATAGTGAGCATCTGCGAGACAGATGTCAAAGAAAGAGTTAGAAATGTACAAAGGACAGATCCCTTTGTTCAAACCGTGACCATGTACCTACAACAAGAACCCACCAAAGTAAAATATGAAGGCTATCAAATGACCGAAGGAGGTATGCTCACTTACAGAAACAAATTTTATATTCCAGCATGTGACGACTTGAAGAGGTTCATTATGGATGAACTACATAAAAGACCCTATACTGGTCATCTAGGATACCAGAAAATGTTCACTACCACCAGAAAACAATTTTATTGGCCTGGATTGAAGAAAGACATAGTCGAGTACTTGGCCAAATGCATAGAATGCCAGTAGGTTAAAGAAGAACACCGACATCCAGCAGGGTTATTGAAACCTTTACCAATCACAAAATGGAAATGGGAAACCATCTCCATGGATTTCATCACAGGATTACCAACTTCGACCAAACAGAACGATACCATTATGGTAGTGGTGGATAAATTGAGCAAGTCTTCTCATTTCATCCCTGTCAAATCAAATTGCAAAGCAATAGATATTGCCCAAGTATTCATGAAATAGATATTCAGACTGCATGGTATGCCGAAAGAGATCGTGTCCAACAGAGACACAAAATTTACTTCTAACTTTTGGAAATCACTAATGACTGGTTTAGAGACCAAATTGTTGTTTAGCACCGCCTATCACCCCCAAACCAACAGACAGACAGAAAGAGTGAACCAAATATTAGAATACATGTTAAGGATGCATGTAATGCATCAACCCAAGAAATGGGAAGACTACCTGCCACTCGTAGAATTCACCTACAACAACGGCTACCAAGCATCCCTAAAGATGAGTCCCTTCGAGGTCCTCTATGGTAGGCCGTGTAATACTCCAGTTAGCTGGAGTAATACCATAAATAGGGTATCTTTTGGGCCTGACATGTTAGAATAAATGGAACAACAAGTCACTCAGATAAGACAAAATCTGAAGGTCGCTCAAAATCGACAAAAAAGTTATGCCGGCCAAAAGAGAACTCCAAGAGAGTTCGAAACGGGAGACCATGTATATCTCAAAGTTAGGCCCAAGAAGAGTTCCCTGAAAATTGGAGCTTGTGCTAAGTTGGCACCTCAGTATTGTGGACCCTTTGAGGTTCTATATAGAGTGGGACTTGTATCCTATCAGCTAGCACTTCCTCCCACAGCCAAAGCACATAATGTTTTCCATGTTTCATTATTGAAGAAATATGTACATGATGCTAATCATATAATTGATTGGTCTATGATTCAGGTGGAACCGGAGGGAGAATTTCTACCAAAACCCCAATTCATACTGGACAAAAAGGAAACCCCGCTCCAGAACTAAACCATTGCACAGGTCAAGGTGTAGTGGAGACATTTTGGCCCAGATGAGGCTACATGGGAAATGGAGGATGCCATGAAAAGGGCATATCCGATTTTGTTTACATCTGTACATGCACATCATGTCGATAGATAGAACATTGAGGATGATGTTCCTTTAAGGGGGAGGGAATTATAACACTCTGTTTCCCCCAGTTTGTAAAAATAACTATACTGGCCAAGAACTGTGGCGAATTCAGAAATTTGAATGTATGATGTGAATGGACCTTATGAAAAAGGTCGATGAATGTAAATAATATTATGAATATATATTGCAGGACTGCTGAGAGGGGATATGTTGAAAAAGAGACCACAATGGCTGGATAAATGTGGTGGAAGGCACCTGGAATGGTGGAGTTAACTTCCACCGAAAACCAATATCGTATTTGGTCTTCACTAGACCGGAGAACCAAGAGCAACTCACTGGCCTGAAATTAATTACTCGCAGGTTGGTAGGTGGATGGCTCCTCATGCGTAATGAGGGGATGGGGGTAAATTGCCCATCCGTGGACCATCCTGACACCTGACCACCACGAGGGGGATCGCGCCACACGCAACCTCGCAAGGGGAAAATGTGTGAGGAAGGAGCGAGAAGGGGGACGCGAGGGAAGAAAAGAGAACTCTGGAGATATGTAGAGGGAGTAATAGCGGAGAAGGGGGAGAGTAATCCTCTCTCTCGGTCACTAGAAAATTGAGACACAGTCTCGCAGCATCATGGTCTCTGCTCGGGGGTGGCTAGTGGAAAATACATTGGGAGTCGCTCAGCCTACGGTTGGGTGGAAACGAGCACCCCTCTCAGCAGTTGCACTCATTTCTGGTGTTATTTCTGATAAGTGTTTTACATATTTCACCTTGAAATTCATATGCTGACATATATGCTCATAGTCTGTGCAGTTTTATAAACGGTCTGAGTATAAGACTGCCTGTGTAGTTTTTTGATTATGAAATGGTGGTTGCATGCTTATAATGGAAGGGCCACATATGGCTTATGTCTATAAATAGATTTATATGTATATACAGACATTGAATCAATTCAGAATTCAAGTCGTTTCTTGAGAAACCTATACCCTTATCCATCTCGTGTGATACCCTGGATAAATCTCCACATAGAGACACCTTTTCTTTTGAGAAGCTCAGAAGAGGTAGCACTTTGTGTGCAAAGACTCTGCAGAGGCACAGAATCCCTTGAGGATTCGAAGAACAAGTATGGATCAATGGATGAAATCCTGTCAGGAGATCTACAGTCATTCACAACCATTATATCGAAGGAATAAATGAGGGCGTTAAATGCCTTAACCCTTTTTCCTTTATCTTCGCGAGTAGCGAAGAAATCGAGACCGTAGATTCCTAAGGTCCGTGAAAGAATCTGGACTGTGAATTCATGTCCAGGCAGCTTAGGAACAACGCAATGGAGAGACAGGTCTGAGCCATCAGATCTTGGTCTAAACAGCCGACAGCCATTGGATTTGTCAATAATTACACGAGGTTTAAACCTCATGCTAAGAGTAGCAGAGTGAGAGTTCCGAGAAGGAGATTGTATCGGGATATCGGCGTTCGGGAGCTCAGGGATCTGGAGGATGAGAGTCCGAGTACTCGACCTCAAAAACCACGACAAGGAGAAATAGATCTGAGCCGCCCGTCTGCAGGAGGACACGTGTCACGAGATCCTCCCTATCAGGGATTCAGACATCAGGAGTCAGAATAGGAAGTTTCTTGACCTTGCAAATGGCGAAGTCGTGAGAGGATCGTGGACCGTAGATCCCAGAGACCCATCGGAGCCCTATAAGTCGTCAATCTAATCCTTTACTCAAGTAGAAGAGTGAACTCGACTATGTCCCAAAGGTCTCAAAGACATCGGGACCGTCCATGTTGGAGGACAGGTGGCGGAGATCTGTCCATTTCACTTATCGGGGATTCGTAAGTTTGAAGGTGGAAGACCCGACTCTTGGAGTCACGAAGTCCCGAGTCGTGAGATCACGATGTGATCTGGGCCGTTAATCAAAGAGGACAGGTGGCGAAGATCTGTCCATTTCTCTTATCAGGGATTCGTAAGTTTGAAGGTGGAATACCCGACTCTTGGAGTCACGAAGTCCCGAGTCACGAGATCGTGATGTGATCTGGGCCGTTAATCAAAGAGGACAGGTGGCGGAGATCTATCCATTTCACTTATCGGGGATTCGTAAGTTTGAAGGTGGAAGACCCGACTCTTGGAGTCACGAAGTCCCGAGTCACGAGATCGCGATGTGATCTGGGATGTTAATCAAAGAGGATAGGTGGCAGAGATCTATCCATTTCGCATATCGGGGATTTGCGGGATAAGAGTCTGAGATCTCAACCCTTGGACTTGCGAAGTCCCGAGTAGCGAGAACGTGAGAAGGATAATAAATATCGCTTCTCGAGGGTTCATGAAGGAGAGTTGCCAAGATTTGACACTACAACTTGCGAAGTGGCGAGTTGCAAGAAGTGTCAAAGAGAATTCCCGAACGAATATGGATCGTCCATCAAGAGAGACACGTGGTGAGCGATCAGAGCTCAGGGAAAGTTCTAAAATCCTGTGGACCGTTGGATCCAAACTATCAAGGGTCATTGATCTCCTTCATGGATACCCATACTAGAATTCAGAGATTTGCATGGCATGGGTTTTTGGGATCATTGCATCTCGAACCCCAGGGCACCGAAATCCTGAAAGGATCCAAACCATTGGATCAGGGGAGGCTTACAGCCATTGATCTCCTTTGGAGGGAAACTTGGGAGACTTCATGGATTTCAAGGATTTAAATGGGAAAGGAAGAGGTCATGCATTGCGATTTCCTGAATCGTGAAGGGTCGGTAAGGTCCTCATCGATTTAAGCGCGGGGTCACAAAATGTGATCACGAGGACAAGACGCAAACAGGAATCTTGTACTCGCTAGCCCTTTCGGGGTTCGGTGCTTCGCTGTGTTGGGGTTTGCAGAGTCGAAAGACTCGACACTCTAGTAGTGTTGAGCTGTGAAGAGTGACAGGACGCCATGTTTGTTTGGTCTGTGGTCCTAACCCATGACCATAGGGAGGTGAATAGGGAAGAACTAGCCTGCGCTAGGCCCCCGTAGGACTTCGAGGATTCTGTCCCTTGAGGAAAAGAAAAAATTTTATCATGCCGTAGTGGGTGTGTGACATCTTCCCATAAATTTTCCTTGAGTGACAAAGTTAGATAACCATACCAAGTCCTACACAACTTAGACTTATGTAACATAATTCTTCCCAGCTGTACTTATATTAGTTAACACTTAGGAAACATATAACTATATGGAGAGAAACATTCAACACATAGAGAATAGAACATAGATCATGAGTTTGAGTAGCACCAAGAGAATGCATAACACCCTTTTATTCACTTATATAGAATAATTTACAACGTTACAAGAGGGGAGCTCGGCCACTACCTGCAACTCATTACAATAGTACAAAGAGTCAAGGAAAGTCACCTTCCAAGACTTCCTAGCTTCTTTTTACACCTCAACCCCTTTTGCAACTGCATGCCTGACTCCTACAGGTCCTATTCACAATTTGGTCACCTAGCCAACTTGGGAAACCTGCAATGTCGAACCCCATAAAACACCACTGCATATCCCTTCCCTGAATCTTTCTTGCTTGATGCTTCCTTCTTGATGATGCCTTAACTCATCCAAGTCTCCTCATACTTATACATGCCTTGTCTTTTCACTTGGAAAAGTGTGTCACACGAAGTGACTTGGGCCTGTTATAACCCTATGTTTCATAGGATCAACTAGTGACTAGAAATTTTCACTATTGTTGTATTTTTGTTGTAAATAATATTTCATTTTGCAAATGATTTACAAAAGAAAGAAAAAGAAAAAATAAAAGAAAGAAAAAGAAATAGGAAAAGAAAGAAACAGAAAAATAAAGAAAGAAAAAGAATAAGATCAAGAGAATAAGAGAAAGAAAAATAGAGAAAAGAATAAAAGAGGGTATAAAAAAAGAATGATAAAACCCCATGCTTGATTCATACAGTCGAATCATGGTCAAGTCCTTTGAATTTATGCAGACAGGTTAGTGAATAAACTTGGCTAAACAGTTTAATCTTAGTCAAGATAGATAGGTTAGTGAATAAATTTGATCAAACAGTTTAAGCTTGATCAAATGTCCTAGGTTTGAGTAATGTTTTATCCCAACAGTCTAATATGGGTTAATGTTGCTAGCTGATTAGAGTAGAACATAGGTTAGTATGCTTTCATTTCAATAAATGGATGTAAAGTTGGTTAAATTCTTTGATTTGAGTTAAAAATGTTGTATTCTAACCCCTTGGTGACAAAATGGAAAAGGGGAGTAGAGCAAAAAAACCATAAAAAGAGTGTTATCCTAAGTTTTGGGCAACATATTATGTTTGGCACTTTGTGCTAAAGGGCGCGTTTAGATCAACGGTCGAGAAACATGCGCTCAAATATATGGACGATAGCTGATATCGGACCCCCCCCCCGACCATTCTTCCTTTAATGGTGGGGGGAGTCCGAGTTGGTGGTATTCCCCGGCGGGCCCCATCATAACGTGGTGCATTTGTGTTAACTCGGACCCCCCTAGCTCTAAACCATGTACCACCTACCCCCACCCTCCGAGTAAACCACCAAACCACCCACTCATACCGCCTCTGCACTTTGATGTCACACTCCACTACCTTCGCCTATATGTCATGTTCCACTACTTTGCCGATGTACCATTCCCCACTCACATGTCGCTCATCACAACCCATCCACTTGTCATCCACTCACCACCCTCCACCTCATCTTCGAGATACCCATTGTAAAATCAATGCGGGCGACCATGATTGTTAGTTGGATGACTCGTCCTCCACTTCCCAATGGGCATTTGTTTATCCGCTTAATTGTGTTTCCTCACCACTGTTGCACTGTTCACCATCCAAGATACATCTGAAGCCACCATCCTCTATTATTTTTAGTCAGTGACCTCCATTAACGCCTGGTAAAAACAGTTAACATATTTTTAGTTTTGCAGGTATCAATCGGATAAATGGCGCCCAAAACCAAATCTTCAGATATCGAAGAGAATCCATTCCTCCCACCTCCCGTCGACCTGGATCGGATACCTCTGGCTGATAAAGATTACCTGATTGCAGAGCTGGAGTGCAAATTTGAATTCTTCGAATTGCACTTCTGGCTCAGAGATACCTTTCTGGACCAAAGTGACGATATTGAACTCTGGGAGTCTAATATCCCACTGTACCTTTTCCCCCAGACACATCATTTCCCTGAATTCACTCTAAAATTCCAGGCACACTATCTTCCTAGACAGAGAGCCATTGTTTCATCATCAGGTGAGACCCTTTTCACCATTACTCCAGAAACAATAGACCAGATGATGCAGATTCCTAGAGCTGACTCATTTTCCCATCTGTCCATCAAAATTCTGACCGATATTTACCATAAGCTATCTTTCCCACAGAGAGCCCAGATATTTGAGCTTTTCCTCCATGAAAGTGCCCAGTTACCCAAAAAGAATCCCCCCTACCGTTCCTCTATTTTCTCTGTTAGAGGAAATCTTGATCCTTAAACACAAACCCCATAGCCCAATGGATGTGTAAGCAATATTTCAGCCATATTTATAAAACAAAACAACACACTTCTATTAATTTAACTAGCCTAATATTTGAAACCCAAACATATCTAAATCTTATAGAGAGATCCCTCTCTGAAACTGGCAGGGCTAGATCCCAGTTTCGAAGTGGTTGGGTAAGTTACCTCTGTTAAATTTCTTCTACCTCTTGACAACCTTTGGGAATTTACAGAGCATTAACAGGGCCAACTCATCCATTACATGCATTGGTCCACTTAAGTCATGTTGGGCCTATCACTTTTCCTTGTCTCCTAGGTTGTTCGTATCCCAAGCATCTATCTAGAAAGCCATCCTCATCTTGTGCCCAATTCATCCAACCATCCACACTTTTGTCATCCACAAGTCATGGAGATAGGTCCCCTTGGGTTTGCATGTTCTAATTATGTGTCCAAGGAACCCCTACTCGTCCCATATAAATTCACTAGGATGGTCACCAATCCATTTTTTCACTTGGTCAATCACTACCAATAGTATCGTCTTCCTATGGTGGCACTCCACTCTCGGCTTGGAAGCACGCTCTCTTCCATCTACAATAGAGGTCTTACATCCTTCTCCACTAAACTTGTTGCCTTCCTGACAATTCCCAACAAACACAAGCTCAAAGATGTTTCTTCTCAAACTCTTGAACCTTGTCCTCATTCTACCAAAGTTCTTCATGCCTCTCCTAAATATTCTCCTCATTGGGTGTATCCTTCCAATGGAAAAAATATTTGTGTCCAAGCCGATTTTTGCCAACAAAGGAATTCTTGTGGGTGAATATCTCCTCAACCTCCCGGTAATACTTTTACACTTGGCCAATATTCCAATAGTGCTTAACCAACACAATGCATTGTGAAGATCAGAACATTCATCCAAGTAAAGATACCACAATACACATGTATAGGTGGAACCCAAGGTGGATGCCTTAACTTTATTTATATGAAGATGTTACATGATACAACCAGGGAGCATGGCCAAATTGATGAAATTCTTTTACAAACTACAATTATCCAAGGAACAATTGCCTACTAGACTTTCTAATCCAACCCTCGAAGCATTCACAAGCCTACCTCCTACAGGTCCCAACTCTTCCATTGTTCACTCAACCGGTCTCCAATTTTCTTTACTATGTCAAACCCAAACTTAACACATCATAGAACACCTTCTCCATCCTTGATATATGAAAGATCAAACTTGCTTGATTTCTTTGCACATGTGGATGTCCTCTTTATATAGGGGAAGTGCCTTTCCTTTCTAAGGTGTAGTGCAAGCCCCTCCATGTCTAAAATGGACCCAACTTGCAATTTGTCTGCAAAAAATGGAATGTTTATCCCCTTGCGTCCGTATGTCCTAATCATTTTCCCAATGTGTGCCAACTCGTCTAAGGAAACTATAGATGGTGCACTACTCCATTCATTGCTCAAACAAACATCATCTAGCCTTGTAATCTTCTATTGCAACCTTTTGTGTCTGCCTTAATTTTTCGAACAAGGTGCTTACTTCCACTCGTGGGTAGAGGTCTTACATATATATTTCTTTTGTGTAAGCTTTGGGACATAGATGTGCATTCTTGGAAGGACTTGCACACCTTGGTGCATGAGTATGCCTTTCTCTACTTAAATTAGCCCATCATCATGGAGATTTTTGGGTTCATTCCATAGGAAGATGTGTTCAAGATGAACATCCATATGCCAAGACCAATATGGTGTGACTGGGATTGGAGTTTTAGGCATCCACTTGTTCAGTGTGATTCACATAAGTTATACAACTCCATTCTACATCAGTGACACAAGCTTGACCTTATATTCAATGCATGGTGGGTGTGTTCAGATGTTGAGGGTCAATGGATTTGATAGTTACACGGTTCTTGGTCAATTTGTTTGTCATATAAGCTTTAGTGTTTGTGTTGTTGGTTATCTACCATGGTCTTCCATCCAAGGCTTGGTTGGCAAAAAGTGACCTCTTCAATGGTTCATGTCCTATTTGCAATCATTTTGAAATGGTAAAGCATATGTTACAAGATTGTTAATTTGTCAAGAGTTGTTGAGACCATGTGCAGATGCAACATTCAACTCTTCTTTAGGGGAGAGTTCACTAACATGCAATGTTGTTTCATGACTTTAAGGCTTTGGTTCACTCTTCTTTCAATAATATTAGACACTATAAAAGGATTTATGCATTGTTTGTCTTTTGAAAAATATGTTATAAATGTATTTTTGAAAATTATTTCAGTTCTATTTGCTTTTTGTCTATACGTTAGACTTGTATTTTTGAAAATTATGTCAACTATATTTGCTTTCTCTCATATATACAAGGATGAAGTATGCATACAACCGTTGACTAAAAATTTCTTACTTATCCAAAATAGTATGCTATTAGAACTTGATGCATATTCGAACTTTATTTTTGCTTTAGTGGTATTGAGGTAGATGATATAAATACCATTGTATATACCCTTCTACTTTCTCAATTTTACTTTATTGATATAAATATAAAAATTATTATTTCCAAAAATAAAAACAAATAGTTCCCACTGAGAGGATGGGGTTTTTATGCTCACGACTACACCCAACTGGTATTGTCATTTGAGTTTGACAAAGATAAACAATATAATTATTAGTGTTAGGGATTGCCTCCACTGTGGCCCCATGGGTAACGGACTTACGTATAAATTATGATGTTATCTAGACTCACCAAGCGAATTGCCCCGTTAGAAAACGTGTAAATTCTTTCTTCTTGACAATCCTCTCACCCATTGGAGCGAAGACCATTTTTTTATTTTTTTCTTAAAGATAAGACTTAGACCGTGCTATAGAGACCATGATTTTTGGGTTGAGTGTGTGTAAAGAAGCAAATGGGCCATTCATATTAACACATCTATTGATACTTCAAACTTGACTTTTACATGGGTATCCTTTTTACGCAACTAACTTTTTTGAAAAGATATATACACATATATATATTATAAAGAAAATTCAGAAAATTCATTTTGTATCCATCCTTTCTTTGCTAAGGATAACACATGAGCTCCATATCCTCTCATTGGATATAATGGTCCACAGGTAGAAATCGCTCTAGGATAACACATAAGCAAGGACCGTCAGATATTGTAGAGGACTGTCAGATTTTGCAAAGGAACAAGGAGGATTACGATGAGTGTTTTTTCTTTTAGTTTAAGCTCATGGGAGAATAGAGTCGTAGGATCTGAGCCAGCAGGGGTCGTTAGATCACTCACGTAATCGCATCTCGGGGTTTCGGGGTTGAAGAACCGAGAGATTAGCATTAGGATTCGCGAAGTCCGAACTCCAAAAAGACGGGAAGTTCTGTTGTGGGACCCACGTTGACGACGTGTCGAAATTTCGGCATTTCGGCATATCGAAGGATAAGAGGTCGAGACTTTTGTCCCGAAAGTCCCGAAATAACGAAAGAATCTGAGCCGTCCGATTGGAAGGACACGTGTCACGAGATCCTCTCTATCAGGGATTCGAACATCGGGGTATAGAGAAGGAACTCCTTCGACTTCACGAGTGGCGAAGTCGCGAGAAGATCAGGACCATCCATTCAAAGAGGACAGGTGGCAAAGATCAGAGGATCTCGCGAACTCGGAGGTTCGCAGGGTGAGAGCCCAAGAGTTGGGTGCTCTGAGTCACGAAGTCGCGAAATCGCGAGGAGCGAGAATAGTCATTGGATCCAGGTCAGAGGAGGACCGTTGGATTAGGAACCCCATCGCATTTCGCGCATTCGGGCGTTCGGAGGTTGAGAGGAGCCAGTTTCGATTGCAAAAGTCATGAAGTGTCGAGAGCCAAGGCACAAGTGTGGACGCATCGCAGAACCTCAAGGTAGGGCTCGCGTGATTGACAGGTGGACACGCGTCGCCTGGAGAAGGGAGTCAACACTCCGTTGACTTCTCGCATATCAGGAATTCGTGAAGTAAGAGCATGAAGGTTGGACGTTGAAACTCACGAAGCGGTGAGTAGCGAAAAGTGCTAACGCTTAGCCTAGCCGGTGGTCGCACGAGGAAGGTGCTGACAAAGAAGGAGCCATAACCATTTCGCGATCTCGGATATCGCGAGATTGGAGGAGGAAGAGTTGAAGTTTCAACTCGCGAACTCGCGAGATTGCGAGTTGTGAAAAAGGACCTGTGGATCGATAAATTGCAGATTCCGACAGGAGGTTGGAAGGAGTCGCTTCGGCTCAGGGGGATAAAGAACGATCCCGTGAGCGGATCTCGGTCAATGGGCTGATAGGTCTGCATCAACATTCATCCAAGTAAAGATACCACAATACACATAGGTGGAACCCAAGGTGGATGCCTTAACTTTATTTATATGAAGATGTTACATGATACAACCAGGGAGCATGGCCAAATTGATGCAACTCTTTTACAAACTACAATTATCCAAGGAACAATTGCCTACTAGACTTTCTAATCCAACCCTTGAAGCATTCACAATCTTACCTCCTACAGGTCCCAACTCTTCCATTCTTCACTCAACCAGTGTCCAATTTTCTTTACTATGTCAAACCCAAACTTAACACATCATAGAACTCCTTCTCCATCCTTGATATATGAAAGATAAAACTTGATTGATTTCTTTGCACATGTGGATGTCCTCTTTATATAGGGGAAGTGCCTTTCCTTTTTCCTTCTCTAAGGTGTTGTGCAAGCCCCTCCATGTCTAAAATGGACCCAACTTGCAATTTGTCTGCAAAAAATGGAATGTTTATCCCCTTGTGTCTGTATGTCCTAATCATTTTACCAATGTGTGCCAACTCGTCTAAGGAAACTATAGATGGTGCACTACTCCATTCATTGCTCAAACAAATATCATCTAGCCTTGTAATCTTTTATTGCAACCTTTTGTGTCTGCCTTAATTGTTCGAACAAGGTGCTTACTTCCACTCGTGGGTAGAGGTCTTACATATATCTTTCTTTTGTGTAACCTTTGGGACATAGATGTGCATTCTTGGAAGGAATTGCACACCTTGGTGCATGAGTATGCCTTTCTCTACTTAAATTAGCCCATCAACATGGAGATTTTTGGGTTCATTCCATAGGAAGATGTGTTCAAGATGAACATCCATATGCCAAGACCAATATGGTGTGACTGGGGTTGGAGTTTTAGGCATCCACTTGTTCAGTGTGATTCACATAAGTTATACAACTCCATTCTACATCAGTGACACAAGCTTGACCTTGTATTCAATGCATGGTGGGTGTGTTCAGATGTTGAGGGTCAATAGATTTGATAGTTACACGGTGCTTGGTCAATTTGGTTGTCATATAAGATTTAGTGTTTGTGTTGTTGGTTATCTACCATGGTCTTCCATCCAAGACTTGGTTGGCAAAAAGTGACGTCTTCGATGGTCCATGTCCTATCTGCAATCATTTTGAAATGGTAAAGCATATGTTACAGGATTGTTAATTTGCCAGGAGTTGTTGGGACCATGTGCAGATACAACATTCAACTCTTCTTTAGGGAAGAGTTTACTAGCATGCAATGTTGTTTTGTGACTTTAAGGCTTTGGTTCACTCTTCTTTCAATAATATTTAACACTATAAAAGAATTTATGCATTGTTTGTCTTTTGAAAAATATGTTATAAATGTATTTTTGAAAATTATGTGAGTTCTATTTGCTTTTTGTCTATATGTTAGACTTGTATTTTTGAAAATTATGTCAACTATATTTGCTTTCTCTCATATATATACAAGGATGAAGTATGCATACAACCCTTGACTAAAGGGTTCTTACTTATCCAAAATAGTATGCTATTAGAACTTGATGCATATTCGAACTTGATGCATATTGAGGTAGATGATATAAATACCATTGTATATATCCTTGTACTTTCTCAATTTTACTTTATTAATATAAATATAAAAATTATTATTTCCAAAAATAAAAACAAATAATTCCCATGAGAGGATGGGGTTTTTATGCTCACGACTACACCCAAAGGGTATTGTCATTTGAGTTTGACAAAGATAAACAATATCATTATTAGTGTAAGGGCCCCATGGGTAACGGACTTACGTATAAATTATGATGTTATCTAGACTCACCAAGCGAATTGCCCCGTTAGAAAACGTGTAAATTCTTTCTTCTTGACAATCCTCTCACCCATTGGAGCGAAGACCATTTTTTTATTTTTTTTCTTAAAGATAAGACTTAGACCGTGCTATAGAGACCATGATTTTTGGGTTGAGTGTGTGTAAAGAAGCAAATGGACCATTCATATTAACACATCCATTGATACTTCAAACTTGACTTTTACATGGGTATCCTTTTTACGCAACTAACTTTTTTGAAAAGATATATACATATATATATTTTATAAAGAAAATTCAGAAAATTCTACTGGTATTTTGTATCCATCCTTTCTTTGCTAAGGATAACACATAAGCATCATATCCTCTCGTTGGATATAATGGTCCACATGTAGAAATAATGGCCCACATGTAGAAATCACTCTTAAATCCTCTCATCGTACCATGTATCTTGGCAAGAGAGCATGAATCTCATTCAACTAATAAATGTCTCTAGCTAAGGCATAACAACTAAGTTGAAAGAGTCAATCATGATGATAAGGAAGCACTATTGTAAACATCTGCTTTTCCTTAATTTACTTTGATGCATGTCATGTCCCTTTTGGCATTAGTAGTGGCAAGGTGGTTAAGGAGTGTTAAAGTTTCTTGTAGAAATATTTATTTTAGTTGTTTTTTTTTTCTACTGAAACTTTATGGGAATTTTTTAAGGACTTCTTTGCATTTATAGATGGTATTTAATTTGATAGGGACATTGATTGTTGCACACAATATAAGCAATCAACATGGGGAATCGATCTGAGACCTCTTACATGAAGCTGAAAATACTCAACCAATCAAACTAGCCCACTAAGCAAGGTTAGTTGTTGTTTTTTGCAAAGCATTTGAAAAAGATGTTAATTGAATTTGATATGTGCTCATGTTATAAAGAGAAGTGACATGTAATGACATTAAAGAAACTGGGTATCTTTATACACTATAAAAGAACATCGGAAAATTTAGTACATGACTTGGAGGCACTATTATGCATATATTTCGTTATCATAACTAAACCTAATAGTTGAATATGAACCCCTTTCCTTATATTAATCTAGTTTCAATGATATCCTCTAGACTACATCAACCCCATCGATTAGGGATTGCATCATCTTTTATATCCCTCCCTAAGAAAGGGCCTACATACATCCACATCACATACATTATAGTCTGTACCCTACTTCAATCAGGGCCTACATTAGCCTCTATACCATGTATATATAATCCATTGATGCCAAAGCATGAAAGCAACTAAACACACACAAAGGCTAGATGGAGAGGAGAATTGGAGAAGAGAATGATCATTATGATCGTTATGCATTCAAATACAACATGATTA
>ML788629.1:467589-478349 GCA_009831015.1 Picea engelmannii
TTTGCCATACAATATATACAATGTTTTTAGGTATTCCGTAGATACCAAAACCCTAATCCCTTAATCCGGGATTAATTTACAAATCAGCTAAAAATAGCAAAATCCGCTAAAAATAGCAAAAACCGCCCAAAACAAAATTTCGGGGCGTTGCCCTGAACCCCATCGGCCCCGGGCTACCGCCCGGTGCCAAACGTTGCACGTAACCAGGGGGGGGCATACCTGCCCCCCCCCCCCTACGACCCCCCTAGGAAAGCGCCCGGTGCACACGACAGATCCCTAGGTGAAGGGATCGTCAGACACAGTTGTTGTATCTGATGCACCCACACACACACACATGCAAAGAATATAACACACACCCAACAAATTTTACATTCATAGAAATTTATCAAGTGTTGAATTTTAAGCTTATGGATACTCTTATATTATCATTTCTTTAAATAAGGGATTAATGATTATTTTCTAAGGTCCAATATAATAAAATTAAGAAATCAAAACCACTTTTTCAATATAAATACAAAAGAAAATTTATCGATTATAAATTTTATGTTTATAATTTTTTTATAATGTTAATTGTAAGATCGTACAAATTTATAGATCATCAAGTTTTTTAATATGAGATTACTTAGAAAACCAATTGCACACAAAAAATCAATTGTATTCTATTATTTACTCAATATAAATACATCAAGATTAGATTAAGATATATAAGCCATGTTAGTTGTACAATCCATTTGGTTTAGATAATATCTCAGTCACACATAAATAGGGTCTAATAGTTGGAGAAGACCTCTCACAACCAAATAGATCTAGCAAGCCCAAACCAACTCTAAAGTAAGCATTAATTCTAACACCTTTTGTGTCAATGTTTCATGGAAACCTGCACAGGAGACCTAGCTAAAGCAAATACAAACAAATCTTATCAAGAAAAGGATGAGAGATTCAATATGGAAGAATTATAAAATATATTCACACTACTCCAATGAGCTAATCAAATATCGAATGACACAATGAATGAGCGATGTACACTCATATAGGGAAGAACATTCCATAATTAAGAAAATCGAACAACCAGTGAGCTCTTCTTAGGAATGCATGCATGAATAATAGTGATGGTCTAAAAATGGAAAGTCTAAAATAGAACTATCTTTGGTTAACGAATAGTGAATTAGTGAGTAGAAAATAGAAATATTTCCACCACCCCCCTTGAACATCACTATGTGTTGGGCAAACAGTTTTGGGGATGGAACAATGAAAAGAGATGAGGTATAGGGAAAAGGTGCAGGAAGGGAGTAATATCAAGAAGATCAATAAAGAATAGAGAGGAAAGAGGAGAATACGAGGGACAAGAAAGAACAACTAGCACAAAATCTGTGAAAATCATCTGAGCATGAGCTGTATCTAGCTCATAATGAGTTATCATCAGCTAAGAATGAGTTGTAGCCAACTCACAATGAGGTGTCAAAAGGACCTGATCATAATGTATAAACATGTAGAGGGTGTCATGAGTCTGGAGAGATAGAGAGTCAAGGAGAGAAAGGTAAAGATAGAGAGAAAAAGGGTTTTAGAGTAAAGAACATTTTAAAGAAGTTACAGATGTGAGGAGAATTGTATATTGAACATCCATTGTAGTGTAGAGTGCAACCAATATACTTGAATATAATGAAGAATCCCATCTTTTGTGGTCATAGCCCGAAGTTGGGTGAATCACGGTAACCCTGTGTAGAAATGTATGCTTAGATGTTAATACATGGTACCTGTGTATAATTGTATGCTTAAATGTGTTAATTAAAGTCTTTAATGTGAATGTATGGTTATATTTCATGATGTTTATTATATAGTAGTGTGCATTAACCATGGATGCATGTTTAACCCCTAAATGGTATGAATATATTAATGTCTGCATGCATAATTAAGTAAATATAGGTATTACAGAGTGGGTTTCCAATCTTTCCTTCACCCCTGTAGAATCTTGGTTCCTATAGTTCCCATAAACATACCTCGGGTGAGACTTTTTTTGCATGTAGGTGATTCTAAAAGGGCTGGTGTCTGTAGGGTTTTGTTGGAATAAGTAACTTGAACCCATGGTCTTGAACCTACCTGTGCGCACGAGCCAACAAATGGTTACGTTGTCGGGACTTGGAATCTAGAAGTGAGGGAATGATTTGGAGACCAATGAGGAAGGAAATAACCTAATGGCTAGAACAAAAGGAACAAGAATTTTCCCAGAAGGAGAATAAAAACCCTCGGCTAAAGAACAAACAATGGTTGTATATGTATGTGTACACAGACTTGCATGAGATATTTTTTGGTGAATTCCCAAAAATTTTAGAAGAATGGATGGAAAGATTTGTGAAAAGACCAGTAGACACAGATCAGTTGCGCCAAAGAACTAAACTCATGAACTAGTGAGACAAGTGGATTCAATAGACAATAGGATGTCTCGTGCAGTTGAATTTTGGCTGGATAGTATATTGGGAGGCTACATAACAAAAATTTCCATTGACTGTACCTAGGATTACAGTGTCACAGAAAGAGACATCTTTAAGGGCCCGTGAGGAACATTCATAAAATAGTTAGCTACCTGGATAAAAATATTGCTATGTGATAAGGAAGTGACGACGATGGAGTCAGATAGATAATTAATTTTTCACACACAAAAGGACTGGGGTTGTTGACCGAGATATGATCCAAGGGTAGGAAAAATGGAGAAAGGAAAGAAAGACTGAGAATGCAAGAAAAAGAGGAAGGGACATTAGAAGGAGAAGATGAATTTGGATTTCTGCATAGTGGGAAAAGGTACAAGAAGTTGAGAATTGTGGTTGAAGAGAGAGAGAAATGTAGTGAGTCATTGGAATTTCACATGGATATATGTATCATAGAACTACAACAAACAGAGGGGGAAGAAGAAGATATCTAGTTCAATATAGTTATAGAAGAACCAGTAAGTCCTTCCCGATCCAAGTCTTGGGTCGAAACCACAACCTCGTGTGCATCACCTGAATCTAAGAAAATGTTTGAAGACCTCTCCAGAGCACTCGTATTCAATAGAGGAAGTTAGATCAACAATAAACAGAGAAATAGTAGCAATACAATTAATCAAAATCAGCCAGTATCACCAAGAAGAGGTCCTACACACAACAACATGGGAGGAGTAGATAACACACTAAGATTACCATAGTTCAAAAGAATTGGATCGGAAGACCCAAAACAACATATGTCCGTATGTGAAACCATTTGGACTTCAAAGAATGTCCACGATAATGCTACAAAGTTCACACAGTTTGCAACAAAATTTAGACGATGTGCACTAGTTTAGTACATGAAGCTACAAAGTACCACACCACTAGGTCAAGCAAGGACATTAATAGAGATCACACAAGCATTATTAAAAAAATTAAAGAAACCAAAGTCTAAGTCATAGTACATTACCGAGCTCAAGGAGATCAAGTAGGTACAAACTAATTCAGTATGGGAGTTCGATTATAGATTCAAAGATGTGACAAGTAGATTAACATTCCAAATACTCGATCAACAACATATAGAGTGGTTCATTGCAGCCTTACTACCTTACATCTAGAGTTCGTTAATAAAAAAAGGGTTACATCGCAGTATGAGGTGTTGGAGATTTCCATGGATTTGGAATCCTCTCTAGTCGAAGACAATAGTGGAATAGAAAAAATACATAACTAATTTGTTCTATTAACAATTCAATTGGAAGAAATCACGAAGGGGAAAGAGAAACAAGAACAAGTCTGGTGCCCTAAGTGTCAGACTGAAGGTCACCATAAAGAAAAAAGTCCAACTTTTGCACAATACTTATCAACTGGAGCACCAAACCCACTACCATGAGGAAGATACTTTGCGATATGCAAGAAATGGGGACATAACCCCCATGAGTGACATTTATTACAGAAATATTAGAGTACCCCAAGAAGCTTATTCTGTATCTTTTGTAAATCAGTGGGACATGAAGATAAGGGGTGGTGTGCATTCAATCTGATGAGGGAGTGGACATAAGATATGTACAGGATTCAAGATGAGAATGTTGCAACAGAAGGGGGAGGCCAATATAATAATCAAAGAGGATTTAATCAAGGAAACCAAGGAGGATTCGATAAGGGTCGAGGTAGAGAAAACTTAGGGAGAGGAAGAAGATGCCCCATAATCTGTTATAATTGTAACCAACCAGGAAACCTAGCATGGGATTTCCAAAACCCCTACACAACATGCACTTACTATCGGGAGTTAGAACATGGGACAGAGGAATTTCCACAATTATTGGCAAAGTGGCAGGCCAAAGGTAATCGAAACTAGGGCCTGAACATTCAAAACATACCCTCCAAGATATGGGATGAAGGACCCAAAGTAGCATTCATTATGCATAGAGGGACCAAAATACGGATAGATGCAACCAATGAAAGGAAATAGGCTGAGCAATGGGTAAAGAAATCAACATTACCCATGCCAACATTTGATCCACGAGATGAAAAAGAGACCTATAAAAGGACCAGGGAGGAACTATTACGACAAGAGTTGGAAACGTCAACATATTCTACCCCACATATGGTAGGTAGGCCTCCTACTGATGACGAAGCCATGGCCAAAGAATCTCTAGAGAAGGTAAGTACCTTAGGAATTTTTTTGAAGAGTTTCCTAGAGTTGGTCGAGGATGGAAAGGAATTGCACACATTATTTTATATGATCGATCATTGTACTCAAGGAAAGGAAGTCCCTATTGAAAAGAAAGTAGTGAACCAACTACTGCACAAGAAAGTAGGGTCTTTGAGATGCCAATAGAATTACCCCCGTTTAGAGGTGTGCATGATCAAAACATCCCTCTCCTTCTAAGCATTCATCCCCCCACTGTATGCCCATACATGTATCCATTTGCTCAAAAAAATGAAATAGAAAAAATAGTACATGAATTGCTGGAGGCAGGGGTCATTCGCCCAAGTACCAACCTGTATTCATCCCTTGTTATGATGGTCTTGAAAAAGGAAGTTTTGTGGTGCATGTGTCCCAATTTTCATGCCCTTAATAACTAGACCATAAAGGATAAGTTTCAGATTCCTATCATTGATGATTTGTTGGATGAACTCTAGGGAGCATGCTTCTTCACCAATTTAGATCTTCACTCCGGCTATCACCAATTAAGGATGAATGAGGAAAATATTCGGAAGACATCCTTATGGACTCATGAAGGACTATGAATTCTTGGTAATGCATTTTGGAATTTGCAATCCCCCATACACCTTCCAGAGGCTCATGAATACACTCTTGAAGTCTTAGCTTAGGAAGTTTTTCTGGTCTTCTTCGATGAAATTTTTGTTTATAACCGGACGTGGGAGGCCCATCTCCATCATGTGGAAAAAGTACTCCAATTGTTACAAGATAATCAATTGTTTGTCAAAAATACCAAGTGTTCTTTTGGGGAGAATGAGGTAGAATACTTGGGACACATTGTGGACCATGAGGGGGTAAGAGTGGATCCCAAAAATAATCAAGCTATGCAAGATTGGCCGAGACCCATGACATTGAAATTCCTTCTAGGTTTCCTAGGGCTCATGGGATACTACAAGAATTTTTTCCACCATTATGAAAAAATTGCCAAGCCATTGATGGACCTTGTTAAAAAGAATGCATTCCATTGGACAACAACAACAGAACATGTTTTCTCATATTTAAATCTAGCCATGTGCACTACCCCCATCTTGTCTTCCCTTGACTTCAACACAACTTTTTTTGTGGAAGATGATGCTTCAAGCACTGGTATTGGCACAGTCCTAACACAAGAAGGTCACCCTCTTTCTTTCACCAGCCATGCCTTAAGTGGTCGCAATATGGGAAAATCTACATATGAAAAGGAAATGATAGTCATTCTCCATGTTGTGCACAATTGGTGACTGTATCCATTGGGATACCTTTTTTAGATCAAGACCGATCACCATAGTATAAATTATTTCCTATAACAGAGGTTATCCTCCCTCAAGAAAAACAAGTGGTTGACCAAGTTGTTGGGTTGTGATTATGAAATCATATATATATAAAAGGAAAAGATAATGTAGTGGTTGATGCCTTGGCACACAAATATGAGGATGAAGGTTGCCTCTTTTCCTTATCCTTACCAGTTCCTAATTGGATTGAGGAAGTTTGATAGGAATGGCTCACCCACCCTACTATATCACAGGTCATTCAATGCCTCCAGGAGGACCCGAACCCACCCGCTGGCTACATCTCGCAAGACAATATCCTCATATATAAGGAGCATTTGGTTCTATCTCCAATTCCAACACTTAATCCTCATATATTAAATGAATTACATTCCCCTCATCTTGTTGGTCACCCAGGATTCCAAAAGACATATGCTCATGCTCATCGTTCTTTTTTCTGGGAAGGCATGAAGAAGGACATCCTTAATTTTGTCATGGAATCTAATATTTTCCAATGAAATAAAGGTGAAATTGTCAAGACCCTAAGAGCTCTCCAGACATTACAAATTCAAGTTTCAATCCGGTCTAACATATCCATGGAATTTATAGTGGGCCTTCCTAGAGAAGGCAACAAGTCTGTCATCATGGTAGTGGTCGACCAACTTTCAAAGTATGCACATTTTTGTGCTTTACCACACCCTTTAAATCCTAATATGGCAGCACAAGTTTTCATTGATCATATTTTCAAAATGCATGGCATGCCGACATCCATTGTGTCTGATCATGACCCAACCTTTACCAACACATTTAGGCAAGAATTTTTTAAATTACATGCAACACAATTGAACATGAGCACAACATACCACCCACATATGGATGGCCAAACAAAAGTGGTCAATAAATGATTGGAAACATACTTTCATTTTTTTTCCTTAGACAAAAAACATCAGTGGGTGCAATGATTATCATTAGTAGAATGGAGGTACAACATTTCCTATCATACCGCAACCAAAATGACACCATGTGAAACAATGTATGGCCAAAAAACACCTTTTGTAACTTTGTATCTTCCAGGAACATCCAAGGTGTGGGATCTTGATAAGTTGTTGCAAGGTCAAGAAGCTACCCTCTAGGATTTAAAGGATAATCTCCACATGACCCAAAATCATATGAAGCAACAGGTTGATCGACATTGTTATGAATGTGTCTTCCAAGAAGGTGATCAGGTGTTTCTTACATTGCAATCTTACAAGAAAACCTCCCTCAAAACTCATGGCCATCACAAGATGGCACCCAAATTTTTTGGCCCCTATCAAATTATCAAATGTATTGGTCCAGTTTCCTACAAAAGGGCCCTTCTAGCCGACTCCAAAATACATATGGTATTCCATGTTTCATGTTCGAAGAAAGTAGTGGGTTAGAATTACAAGGTTCAAACCATCCTATTGGAATTAGATGAAGAAAGATCCATTTGGCTGTAACCCAAATTCATCCTCAACATATGTGAGAGTCACTTGTGTGGTATCACTATCAAAGAAGTATTGATCAAGTGGAAGGACACATCTCCAAAGGATGCAACTTGGGAACCCGTGACCATTCTGTAGCAATTTCCACATCTTCATCCTTGAGGAAAAGTCTATTTTTGAAGGAGGAGGTCATGTTAGGATCCAATCCTAACTTGTCTTAGTTAGTTATTAGTTAGAGTAATTTATATTTTCCATGTAATAAAGGTCAAAGTTAGTTAATAAGGCTTATTAAATAAATGTGAACAAGTCAATGTACGAAGACCTACTAGAAGCTTCCGCTTCTAGAAGGATCTTCCTCTAGAATGTTCTTTAGAAGGTAGAACTAGTGTAAATAAGAGTAGGAGGTATGATAAAGGTGTATGGAATGTTATTGTAATAGAGCGTTGCTTTGTGGGAGGTTTCCCCCTCAAAGATGAAAGTGAACTCAACTTCCCATTAATAAAGGTATCATTATCTAGTTCTAGTTCTCTACATTTTTGTTGTTCCATGGTATTTTCCTATAGTATTTTTTTTTCCAATTCAATATATTAGATTTGGTACCTTACATAAGGAAAATATGGATGGTTCACCGTTGTTTCCATTGACCAACCAAGCATCATCTATCCTTACAACCTGCTACTGCAAACCTCCACGTATTCCTTAACTAATCGAGTAGGGTGTCTATTTCCACCCATGGGAAAAGGCCTTACATTCCCCCCCACTGAATTTGTTGTTGTACCAACAATTTCCAACAAACACTTATCTAAGTGCCTTGAGATTCTACTTCTTGAATTCTCAGATCTTGTCTTCATACTGACATGATGCCTCTTTCTTTTCCCAATTTTTCTCCTCTTTAGGTTTACCTTTCCAGATGACAAAGTACTCTTTCCTTCAATTCTTTTCGAAGTGAATGGTATTGAGTGATAATATATTTTCGAATTCTAACTCTAGTCTCTCTGTGATCAAGACAATGGTTCTAGATGGGCCAAATCAACTAGGATCTCCTTCCTCAATCCTACAAGGTTTCAATTGACTAGTACAAAACATCATATGGTGATGTCTCATGTGTTCTGGTAGTTGCAATTTGTAAGTAACTTTGTCAATATTCTCAAGTATCTTGAACAATCCTTCAAACCACCACAAAAAAGTGCCAGACATGCCACTTGGTGGCTTGAAATACCCTTTTCCCAACTTAAGTGAAACCAAGTCACCAACTTGAAAATTTTCCTTCCTTTTTCCATGATCTTCACAACTCTTCATCCTTTCTTCTATATTCATCAACTAAACATGGTCCATATTGAATCTGTCTTGCCATCCCTTCATGAACCAAAAGTTTGATGGGTTGCACCCATAGTATCTTTGTAGAACCATGTGGGGTGTCAACAATTACTATCCATTTTCCAACTATGGATTGTATCATATCATGGAACTCTTCTGCATGTTGTAATTGAAATAGGAAACATCCAATTCTAGCCAATTCAATTGGTCTACACAAATAAAATTTCTTAGGTAATGCTCCAAAAGGCCATTGATACATTCTATCTTCCCATTGGTATGTGGATTATAACTTGAACTCATTAGGATATTGGTTCCAACAAACATGAACAACTTTGTCCAAAACCATCTTATGAACCTTTTATTTCTATCTAACACAATGCTCAATGGGAGACCCTAATGCTTCACAACATTTTTAAAGGCACCATTCCTCTACAACCCTATATCCATAGTATTGTGACTTGCACAATTCGTTAAGTGAAATGAACAACACCAAGAATTACCATGATTACCTTCGTCTGAAGTGGGTTGTTGCAGGTTACCAAGAAACACCACCTCTGCCCAACATGACTCTGAAACCAACTCCTTGAAGAAATTGAGCTTTGATACCACCTATCATGGACCTAAAAGTCTTTCCAAAAAAAATCATTTTCATCATCTCTAGTTGTGTGGCACCGTGTTGCCTCAGTTACAGTGGCTCAACCAAATTTTTCCTAGTACAACTAGATTACGCCTTTTCTCTCAAAGTCTTCTGATAAATTTTCCTTGAGATACAAAGTTAGATAACCATACCAAGTCCTACACAACTTAGACTTATGTAACATAATTCTTCCCAGATGTACTTATATTAGTTAACACTTAGGAAACATATAACTATATGGAGAGAAACATTCAACACATAGAGAATAGAACATAGATCATGAGTTTGAGTAGCACTAAGACAATGCCTAACACCCTTTTATTCACTTATATAGAATAATTTACAACGTTACAAGAGGGGAGCTCGGCCACTACCTGCAACTCATTACAATAGTACAAAGAGTCAAGGAAAGTCATCTTCCAAGACTTCCTAGCTTCTTTTCACACCTCAACCCCTTTTGCAACTGCATGCCTGACTCTTGCAGGTCATATTCACAATTTGGTCACCTAGCCAACTTGGGCAACCTGCAATGTCGAACCCCATAAAACACCATTGCATATCCCTTCCCTGAATCTTGCTTGCTTGATGCTTCCTTCTTGATGATGCCTTAACTCATCCAAGTCTCCTCGTAGTTATACATTCCTTTTCTTTTCACTTGGAAAAGTGTGTCACACGAAGTGACTTGGGCCTATTATAACCCTATGTTTCATAGGATCAACTGGTGATTCGAAATTTTCACTATTGTTGTAAAGAATATTTCATTCTGCAAATGATTTACAAAAGAAAGAAAAAGAAAAAATAAAAGAAAGAAAAAGTAAAAAGAAAAAGAAATAGGAAAAGAAAGAAAAAGAAAAAGAATAAGAGAACAAGAGAGAAAAATAGAGAAAAGAATAAAGGAGGGTATAAAAAGAAAATGATAAAATCCCATGCAATAAGAATGGCTTGATTCATACAGTCGAATCATGGTCAAGTCCTTTGAATTTATGCAAATAAGTTAGTGAATAAACTTGGCTAAACAGTTTAATCTTAGCCAAGATAGATAGGTTAGTGAATAAATTTGATCAAACAGTTTAATCTTGATCAAGTGTCCTAGGTTTGAGTAATGTTTTATCCCAATAGTCTAATCTGGGTTAATGTTTCTAGGTGATTAGAGTAGAACATAGGTTAGTATGCTTTCATTTCAATAAATGGATGTAAAGTTGGTTAAATTCTTTGATTTGAGTTAACAATGTTGTATTCTAACCCCATGGTGACAAAATGGAAAAGTGGAGTAGAGCAAAAAACCCATAAGAAGAGTGTTTTCCTAAGTTTTGGGAAACATATTATGTTTGGCACTTTGTGATAAAGGGCGCATTTAGATCAATGGTCAAGAAACATGCACTCATATCTACAGTCGATAGATGATATCGG
>ML788629.1:491541-501930 GCA_009831015.1 Picea engelmannii
CTACTTTCTCAATTTCACTTTATTAATATAAATATAAAAATTATTATTTCCAAAAATAAAAACAAATAGTTCCCACTGAGAGGATGGGGTTTTTATGCTCACGACTACACCCAACGGGTATTGTCATTTGAGTTTGACAAAGAAAAACAATATCATTATTAGTGTCAGGGCCCCATGGGTAACAGACTTACGTATAAATTATGATGTTATCTAGACTCACCAAGCGAATTGCCCCGTTAGAAAACATGTAAATTATTTCTTCTTGACAATCCTCTCACCCATTGGAGCGAAGACCATTTTTTTATTTTTTTCTTAAAGATAAGACTTAGACCGTGCTATAGAGACCATGATTTTTGGGTTGAGTGTGTGTAAAGAAGCAAATGGGCCATTCATATTAACACATCCATTGATACTTCAAACTTGACTTTTACATGGGTATCCTTTTTACGCAACTAACTTTTTTGAAAAGAGATATACACATATATATATTTTATAAAGGATTGGGGTTGTCCACCAAGATATGATCCAAGGGTAGGAAAAATGGAGAAAGGAAGGAAAGACTGAGAATGCAGGAAAAAGAGGAAGGGACATCAGAAGGAGAAGATGAATTTGGATTTTTGCATAGTGGGAAAAGGTACAAGAAGTTGAGAATTTTGGTTGAAGAGAGAGAGAAATGTAGTGAGTAATTGGAATTTCACATGGATATATGTATCATAGAAGTACAACAAACAGAGGGGGAATAAGAACATATCTAGTTCAATATAGTTATAGAAGAACCAGTAAGTCCTTCCTGATCCAAGTCCTAGGTCAAAACCACAACCTCGTGTGCATCACCTGAATCTGAGACAACGTTTGAAGACCTCTCCAGAGCACTTGTATTAAATAGAGGAAGTTAGATCAATATTAACCAGAGAAATAGTATAAATATAGTTAATCAAAATCAACCAGTATCACCAGGAAGAGGTCCTACATGCAACAACATGGGAGGAGTAGATAACACACTAAGATTACTAGAGTTCAAAGGAATTGGATCAGAAGACCCAAAACAACATATGTTCGTATGTGAAACCATTTGGACTACAAAGAATGTCCACGATAATGCTACAAAGTTCACACAGTTTGCAACAACATTTAGACGATGTGCACTAGTTTAGTACATGAAGCTACAAAGTACCACACCACTAGGTCAAACAAGGACATTAATAGAGATCACACAAGCATTATTAAAAAAATTAAAGAAACCAAAGTCTGATTCATAGTACATTACCGAGCTCAAGGAGATCAAGCAGGTACAGACTAAGTTAGTATGGGAGTTCAATTACAGATTCAAAGATATGACAGGTAGATTAACATTCCAAATACTCAATCAACAACATAGAGATTGGTTCATTGCAGGCTTACTACCTTACATCTGGAGTCCATTAATAAAAAAAAGGTTACGTCGCAGTATGAGGTGTTGGATATTTCCATGGAGTTGGAATCCTCTCTAGTCGGAGACAATAGTGGAATAGAAAAAATACATAACCAATTTGTTGTATTAACAATTCAATTGGAAGAAATCATGAAGGGGAAAGAGAAACAAGAACAAGTTTGGTGCCCTAAGTGTCAGACTAAAGGTCACCATAAAGACGAAAGTCCAACATTTTCACAATACTTATCAACTGGAGCACCAAACCCACTACCATGAGGAGGATACTCCGTGATATGCAAGAAATGGGGATAGAACCCCCATGAGTGACATTTATTACAAAAATATCAGAGTACCCCAAGAAGCTTATTCTGTATATTTTGTAAATCAGCGGGACATGAAGATAAGGGGTGGTGTGCATTCAATATGATGAGGTAGTGGACATCAGATATGTACATGATTAAGGATGAGAATGTTGCGACAGAAGGGGGAGGCCAATATAATAATCAAAGAGGATTTAATCAAGGAAACCAAGGAGGATTCAATAAGGGTCGAGGTAGAGAAAAATTTGGGAGAGGAAGAAGATGCCCCATAATATGTTATAACTGTAACCAAGAAGGAAACCTATCATGGGATTGCCAAAACCCCTACACAGCATGCACTTACTATCAGGAGTTAGAACATGGGACAGAGGAATTTCCACAATTTTTGGCAAAGTGGCAGGCCAAAGGTAATCAAAACGAGGACTTGAACATTCAAAACATACCCTACAAGATATGGGATGAAAGACCCAAAGTAGCATTCATTATGCACAGAGGGACCAAAATAGGGATAGATGCAACCAATGAAAGGAAATAGGTTGAGCAATGGGTAAAGAAATCAACATTACCCATGCCAACATTTGATCCATGAGATGAAAAAGAGACCTTTAAAAGGACCAGGGAGGAACTATTGTGACAAGAGTGGGAAACATCAACATATTCTACTCCACATATGGTAGATAGGCCTCCTACTGATGACCAAGCCATGAACAAAGGATCGTTGGAGAAGGTAAGTACCTTAGAAATTTTCTTGAAGAGTTTCCTAGAGTTGGTCGAAGATGAAAAGGAATTGCATACATTATGTTATATGATCAATCATTGCACTCAAGGAAAGGAAGTCCCTATAGAAAATAAAGTAGTGAACCAACTACTGCACAAGAAAAGAACCAATGGAGAGTTCATGTTCAGTGCATAGATTGGAGAATACGACATAGACAATGTGATCTTAGAATTGGGATCTGATGTGAACGTGTTACCTAAGAAGACACGGGAAATGATTGAATAACCCAAGTTAGTTTGGTCACCCATTCAATTGAGATTAGGAAACCAATACAAAATAGTACCTATTGGCAGATTAACAGGAATACCTGAGAATATAGATGGAGTGCGCAGTGTCACAAAATTTGAAGTTATAGATATTATGGAGGAAATCTAGCCATACCCAGTGTCAATGAGACTAGAATGGGCCTTTGATAACCAATACATTATCAATATGAAAAGGAGAGAGATGATATATGAATTAGGAGAGCTAAAGGTTACTGCGCCATTATACCCATAACAAGAAAGAAGGTACATAGAACCAATGAAGAAGGATGAGATGGACAACTTGTATAACATGACTTCAAGGATGGACAAATATGTTAAACCCACTGGAAATGGTGAATTAATGAGTTGGAGAAGCATCAATTTGTGTACATCAGACTCAGAAGCAGGTTTGGAAAATTAGTAGCAGAGAATGCATGAAGTCTCAACACGATGATGCACATGCATGGCCAAATCAGTACGTTGGATTGGATTAGAACTATGCAACCCACCTAAGTATGACAGGTTGATAGATATAACAAAGTTTGTATAGAAATTAGAGGCACATGTACTGGAACAAAAGAGGCTACTAGCACTGGAAATTGTATTGAATTCCACCTCAACAAGATGGTGGTTGACACACAAGGAAAACATAGCAGACTGGAAACAATGTAGGAAACTAATACAAGTGATATTCCATATTGATGAGGGAAACATGATGAAAAAGTATACTAAGGAAGGAAACCCAACAAATCATGTGTGTAGTGTGAAAAATCATGGAATTTGGTACCAAGGAAAGAATGGACACACAGGTTCATAATACCCTTGACACCATCCCAAAGAACTAGTACCTAGAACTAGATATGAGCAGAGAAACAATAGACTAGGATTACATAATTCAAATATTCCATATAACATTTACCTTCCAAAATGATTCTCCCCTCATAAATACAACGCTACAGGTGATTAAAAAAAATATTCACCAAATAAGAATAGATGGAAGTAATACATGTATGCAACACTCACAATCTCTCTATGACAATTCACACATTATTGGAACATTACAATGTGACATAGGAGGATTAGGATGATGAAGATCCCCGCAATATCCACGTACTAGAAACAAAGGGGAAACGAATAGTAGAGGGCCCAAATATGGAATCCACAACATACACGCAACCAGTCAAGACACAAAATGTTAATATTGGGACAGAGGAAATCCCAAATTTTGCACAGATAGGAGATTATTGGGATGAGGAAACCATAGAAAATATAGTAGATATACTAAGAAAATACCAAGACATACTCCCTACGACATGCTTAGAGATGAAATGGATAGCGGGCGAGATAGGATAAATGAAAATCCCATTGAAAACAAACGCCAAACTAGTGAAACAGAGACCCTACAGGTTCAACCCAAGATATAAAGAAAAACAAAGGTGGAAATTGACCGCATGCTAAAGGAAAGAGTCATCGAACCGGTTGAGGAATCAAAATGGATAAGTCCCATGATGGTGTCGGAAAACAAAGCACGGGGTATAAGAATATGTGTCGAATTGATTAAACTGAATGATGCATGGATTCACGACCCATTCCCAACGCCCTTTACATATGAAGTACTTGAAAACGCAGGAGGACAATAAGTGTATTCGTTCATATATGGTTTCTCAAGCTACCATCAGATAAGAATTGTGGAGGAAGATAGACATAATACTATATTTGCAACAAGATGGGGAACTTTTCAATACATAGTAATGTTTTTTGGATTAAAGAACACACCTATGGTATTATCATGATTAGTTGTTGCAGTGTTTAAGGAGTTTATTCATAAGTTTCTCGAAATCTACTTGGATGACTGGACTGTATTTAACCTATTACGAGTGTTGGGCATGTGTTATATTCTTTGCATGTGTGTGTGTGGGTGCGTCAAATATGAAAACTGCATATGACGATCACTCATAGTAGTTCTTTGTTTGTGTCATGTGCGCCAGGTGCTTTCCTAGGGGGGTGTAGGTATGCCCCCCCTGGTTACGCGCAACACCCCGAATTTTTTTTTTTGGGCGGTTTTTTCTATTTTTAGCGGTTTACTAAAAATAATCCCAGTTTTAGGGATTAGGATTTTGGTATCTACATAATACCTAAAAACATTGTATATATTGTATAGTGAATGGTGAAATTCGATATAATGAATATAAGAAAGTTTTTCTCGGTTGAGGGTTTCTGGTATAAAATCTTTGTGTACTCAGTGTATGAGCCATTGATTAAATCATGTTTTTCTTAAGAATATATATGCATTGATTTACTTCATAGGTTTAAAACTTACATGTGGTATCAGAGATCATTTTTAGCTTTAGGGGGATGCCTTGTTGTTGAGGGTTTGGCTCAGTCTTGATAAATCAAGTTTATCTTAGGTCTGTGATAAACCTGGGTTTAGTGGGATCTTTTGTACTGGAGATTCGAGTATAGAAAGAGGAATGGCGAGCTCATCTAGAATCGAGATAGAGAAGTTCAACGGTAAAAACTTTGAGCTATGGAAGCTCAATATGGAGGACCTTCTTGTAGATAAATAACAATGGATCATTGTGGATCTTGGTACACAGCCTACTGGTACACCGTCTACTATCACACAACATACTGGTACACAACCTACTAGTACACAAACTACTAGTACACCAGCTATTGGTATGTCAAAGGAAGATTGGGAGCAGTTGGACAGAAGAGCAAGGAGTACTATTCGAATCTGCCTGGCAGATTCAGTGTTGTTGAATGTTTCAGGAGAATCTATAGCCAAGGAACTATGGGATAAGTTGGGGAATTTGTATCAATCAAAGTCCCTGATAAACAAGTTGTTTCTTCGAAAGAAGTTGTATCATCTTAGGATGGAAGATGGATATTCTGTGACAGAACATCTAAATTCCTTTAATACTTTGGTAAGTCAACTTGGCTCTGTTAATATTATGATTGCAGAAGAAGATAAGTGTATTAATTTTTTATGTTATTTGCCAGACTCTTGGGATAATTTGGTTGTAGCAATAGGTAGTACCACTCAATCTACATTGAAGTATGAGGATGTAGTTGCATCCTTGTTATTTGAAGATATGAGGCGGAAAATCATGGATGTACATAGCACAGATGCTTTATTTGTAAGAGGGCGTACCCAAGACAGGAAGCCTGGTAAGCCTTCGGGGTGGAGATCTAAATATACAGGTAGATCTAAGTATCCAGGAAAATATTTGAGGAAATGTTGGAAGTGTGGTAAAACAGGGCATTATAAGAAATATTGCAAGTCTAAGAACATTGAAAAACCAAAGGGATCTGATAGTACCTCTTCCACAAAAGCGAAAAACCTCCACTGAAGAAGGAGGTGATGTTTACCTAGCATCTACAAGTACACATGCAGACCACGATGTATGGTTGATCGAATCAGGTGCATCATACCATATGACTGCTCATAGGGAGTGGTTCTCTGAATATGAAAAATATGATGGTGGTGATTTATTCCTAGGAGATGACTCGACAACAAAAATCTTTGGACGTGGAAGGGTTAAGTTGCTGCTAAAAGATGGAAGGATTAGAACACTCCTTGGGGTTTTTTACATTCCAAAACTTGCCAGAAGCCTAATATTTGTAAGCAAGTTGGATGATGCAGGAGTGGATACTGTATTTGGAAAGAACACTTGCAAGATGGTACGAGGGGTAATGGTGTTGATGAGGGGAGTTTGGTGTGGAAATCTGTACAAGTTGTTGGGAAGAAATTATACTAATGGGTGTAACAGTTCTATTGTCCTTGAGCAGACAAATAAATAAGACAAGAACAATATCGTCCCTAAAAAGAAGACCATGTTGTGGCATAAAAAACTGGGGAATATTGGAGAAAAGGGCCTTCGAACACTGCACGGTAAAGGCATGGTTGAAGGTATGTCTAATTGCACTTTGGATTTTGATTTCTGTGAACATTGCATATATGGTAAACATAATTGAGTAAGATTCCCATATGGTGCTACAAGAGCAAAGGGGATTTTAGAGATGATACATAGTGATGTGTTTGGACCTGTTCTTGTTCCATCCCTAGGTAAATCTGTGTATTATGTTTCATTCATAGATGATTTTTCAAGGAACACATGGATTTATTTTCTTATAAAGAAATCAGAGGTATTTGATAAATTTAAAGAGGTTAAGGCTCTGGTAGAAAATCAAATAGAGAAGAAAATAAAGGTATTGAGAACAGATAATGGTGGAGAATTCTGTGGAAATGAATTCAAAGAATTTTGTAAGAAGTGTGATATAGCAAGGTAGAAGACTACTCCATACACTCCTCAGCAAAATGGAGTTGGAAAAAGGATGAACATGACACTGATGGAAAAATCAAGCAGCATGCCCAACGGTGTCGGGTTAGGACAAGAAATCTGGGTAGAGGCAGTGGGTACAACATGTTACCTGGTCAATCGATCACCTTCATCAGCATTGGATGATAAAACTCCACACGAGGTATGGTCTGCGAAGAAACCCTCTCTTCAACATCTTAGAGTGTTTGGTTGTGATGCTTATCTACATGTTCCAAAGGAAAATAGGAGTAAGATGGATAAAAAGGATGAAGAGTGTATCTTTATTGGTTATAAAGATGGTGTGAAAGGTTATAAGCTTTGGAACCTAGAAACCAAGAAGATTGTTTACAGTCGAGATGTTGTTTTCAGAGAGGTAAAAGATGTTTCCAAACAGGAATTCCTACCAATGCAAGATGAACCTGAGAAAATAGAGCTTGAGTGGAATGATGCAAAATCTGAATCATTTGAAGAAGAGGAATTAGAAGAAGAAGAAGAAGAAGAAGAACCTCATACCCCAGTATTGAGGAGATTAGTGAGAGATAAAAGGAAACCAGAAAGGTATAGTCCACCTGATTTCCGTTCCAATTTTTCTTTATCTATTACTGATGACGATCCTAGAACTGTCAGGGAAGCAGTGAATTTAGAGGATAGTAAACTCTGGAAGAAGGCCATGGTTGAAGAAATGGATGCGTTGGATAATAATGATGCATGGAATATAGTTGAGTTGCTAGCTGGAAGAAAATCGGTTGGTAGAAAATGGTTGTTCAAGAAGAAGTTTAATGCACAAGGTAAAGTGGAGAAATACAAATCTTGGTTAGTAGCAAAAGGTTATTCCCAGGCAGAGGGAATTGACTTTAGTGAGATTTTTTCTCCTGTTGCTAAGCTAACTTCTATTAGATTTCTTTTATCTATTGTTGTTGCTTTTGATCTTGAAGTGGAACAAATGGATGTGAAGACAACATTCCTACATGGGGATCTGGAAGAAGAAATCTACATGAAGCAACCATAAGGCTTTGTAGTGAAGGGAAAGAAAGAGCTGGTCTGTAAGCTAAATAAGTCACTATATGGTCTGAAGCAATCACCTAGGATGTGGTACCAAAAGTTTGACACATACATCCTTGGATTGGGATTTGTAAGAAGTAGGATTGATAACTGTGTATATTCCAAGTAGGCTGGTAATCACTTCATTTATGTAGTGTTGTATGTTGATGACATGTTGTTTGTAGGAAATAACATGGATGTTATCAAGGAAGTGAAATCGCAGCTATCCTCCAAATTTGACATGAAGGATCTCGGTGTTGCTAACTTCACTCTGGGAATGGAGATCAAAAGAGATCGTGAAAATAGGAAACTCTAGTAGAATAAGAGAAAATATGTTGAGACAATATTGCAGGGGTTTAATATGCATGGAAGTAAACTGGTCAAGGTTCCTATTCTTATAGGTGTAAAGTTATCTACAGATCAGTGTCCCAAGAATCAGGAAGAAGAAGAGGACATGTCCCATGTTTCATATGCCAGTGTAGTTGGCAGTTTGATGTATGAAATGGTCTGTACTAGACCGGACATTGCACATGCAGTGGGAGTTTTGAGCAGGTATATGTCAAAACTAGGGAAGGAGCATTAGACAACAGTAAAGAGGGTCTTTAGGTATCTTCATGGCACTACCAGTTATGGATTGTGCTATCAAGGAATATCAGGATTGGACAGAGTGTTGGACATACATGGCTTTGTTGATGCAGACTGGGCTGGAGATATGGATCGCAGAAGATCTACAAGTGGGTATGTGTTTAACCCATTTGGAGGAGCAATCTGTTGGATGAGTAAAAGACAGGTTGTAGTGGCACTCTCAACTACAGAAGTTGAATACATGGCAGCCACTCATGCAAGCAAGGAAGCCATATGGTTACAAAGATTGTGTTCAGGTATTGGGTTGGTACAAAAAGAAGTGATATTATATTGTGACAGTCATAGTGCAGTATTCCTGGAAAAGAACCCAACTTATCATTCGAAGACAAAGCATATTGATGTTCAGTATCACTTTGTGAGAGACATGGTTGAGGAAAAGAAGGTGTTTCTAGAAAAGGTTGACACTTTGAAGAATGTTGCAGATTCATTGAAAAACTCTGTGAGCACAGAAAAGTTCTCCTATTGTAGAGTAACAATGGGTATTTCTGCCCTGGATTGTTGACTATATAATCCCCTGGATCCCTAGATGCAAAGAAAACAACAAGTGGGAGAATGTTGGGTATGTGTTATATTCTTTGCATGTGTGTGTGTGTGGGCACGTCAGATATGACAACTGTGTCTGAAGATCCATCATAGTATTTATTTTTTTGTGTCATGTGTGTCGGGTTCTTTCTTAGGGGGGGGTAGGTACGCCCCCCCCCCCCCNCAGTGCTCCGATTTTTTTTGGGTGTTTTTTTGCTATTTTTAGCGGTTTACTAAAAATAATCCCGGTTTTAGGGATTAGGGTTTTGGTATCTACAAAATACCTAAAAACATTGTATATATTGTATAGTGAATAGTGAAATTCGATATAATGTATATAAGAAAGGTTTTTTCGGTTGAGGGTTTTCGGTATAAAATCTTTGTGTACTTAGTGTATGAGCCATTGATTAAATTTTGTTTTGCTTAAGAATCTATATGCATTTATTTACTTCACAAGTTTAAAACTTACAACGAGATCATGTTGAATTATTAAGATTGATTTTGGATAAGTGTAGACAACATCAAATATCCTTAAACTTAAAAATGTGTATTTTTTGTGCACCATTCGAAATATTATTGGGACATGTGGTATGCAAAGAAGGTTTAATAGTTGATCCTACAAAGATTGTAGTTATTTTGGATTTACATCCACCCACATCAGTTAAACAACTTCATGATGTTATCACTCAGTAATTTCTTTCGGCTACATCAAAGAAATGCCTAGGTAACCTACAAACCAACTTTAGGTTGGATTCCGACCCTTCCAACCAAAATGGGCTCTCTCAACGATGTAAAGAATGAAAATACTCAAAACGATTTGGCAATGAACACACAAAGGTTAGATTATGCAATAGGATAGGTTTGTTTAGGTTTTTAAAAGGGTTGGTAGGAAAAACAAGAGGAAGAAAAAATTGGGAAATGGGGTCAAGTTATGAGATATACTATGAATATTAATACAACTGATGTACTCCTGAGGGAATGGAGACAAAGTAAGCATATCCTTCAGTAATAAATAGTATTCAGATGATGGAAAGACAAAAAAGAAAAAATCCCATTACAAATGAGAGCATCAAACAAAGATGAATTCTCAATTGTAACTTTAGAA
>ML788629.1:507453-531572 GCA_009831015.1 Picea engelmannii
TTTGAGGTGGTTCTGCTAGACAATATTTCTTCTATTGTATCTCCCAATTTTTGGCCCTTCTGGGTATGAAACTTTCTCTTATGTATTTCTCTGATATTTCTTCTCTGCAATGCCACAGGTCTGATCAAAATTGGATGTGCCAATTGGAATTTACGGTAGCTTCCCCACAACTTGCTGATTTTTGGCCTTTTCAGGAGATCTCACTTGTATAGTGTGCCCCTCACAAAATAATTGATATAAAATTCTGAAACTCGCACCCAAAATACTACAGACTTTCCACGATCCACTGCAAGAATTCCCATGCAATTTGGATACTCTAGGAAGAAGTTATGATTGTTTTACCTAGAACACCTTCTTGAGACTAGTCAATAGGACTAGTCAGATACCCTATATTACACAGGGTGTATATACAAATTTAAGATGACCCAGAAGCTTAAATTTTTACCACAAATACATTACCAATTTCTATAAATTTCCTCTAGAGTTCAGGGTATGAAACGTTACAGAAAATGTTTTATAGCAAAATTTCCACAATGACTCATTTCAGGATGATTCCAAAACCCTATTTTGTATAGGTTGTATCTCCAAAATTATAAGGCCTCAGGAGCTGAATTTGGAACCCAACGTACCTTGATCCGTCATATAAATATCCTCCAAGCCATTCCTTATGAAACGTTGTAGAAAAAAAGTTATAGCGACAATGCCACGGTGTGTCAGATGTAGCAGCGAAACCCCAAGACCTTGAGCTCTGATACCATATGTTAAGAACCAAACATCAATATAGCATATAAAAACCTCAGGAAAAGTACTCAACACCTTGAAAAAGAGATAATTTCAGATAATAAGCCTCTTCAAGGGGGCAACCTCCTTTTACCCCACTTAAATGTTCAAGTACAAGATGATTCAAAATGAAAATGTCTCCTTGGTATATATAGGAGACTAGGAGGTATAAGTACAAATAATGGCCTAAAGCCGACATAAATAAAATAACATTACTAATCTAAATTACAACTAATGGCCTAAAGCCGACATAAATAAAATAGCATTACTAATCTAATATGCCACAATTAAAGGGTAATGAGCCAATATTAGGGCTTAACAACTTGACAATAACCTCCTTTGAATTTTGAAAATTCATTCTAGTTCACCTAGAAATCATCCTGTAAATATGCTTTGCTCCTCAACTGTTGCGGAAACTGATTGCCACATTCTCTTTGAAATGACACTTGTTCTTTTTCAAATCTTATTTTATTTATCCATATTCTCCTTAAATATTTGGGAATAATATATTTGAATAAAAATAATTCCCAAATATTTTTTATCCTGTAAATTTAAATTTCCATATTTTAATTCATGCCTGTGGTTTTGAAAAACCATTTATTGCTTGCTTTCTGTGGTTTTGAAAACAATGTCTTGGTTACCATGTCCTCTAAAACTTCTCCATTATTTTTCAATTTGAATTTATGAATGCCATAAATGAAATTCAAAACCATCCATTGTTTCTACAAATCATGTCTTGTTTTTCCCAATAATTATTTTCCATTTCACTATGAAAACTATTTACTGGTTTGTTTCCTGTGGTTTTGAAAACCATCTTGGTAAACTATGAAAATATCCCTTGATCTTCCCCTTTTAATTCTGTAAAAACTTTGGATAAACAATTTATCCAAATCTTTCATTCACGTACATTTTCCCATTCAATTCTTTTCCATAGCAATAAACATTAATTTCTCAGCTCCGTAAAATTTAATTTTTACCTCTATGAAAATTTTCCACTGTGGGACAATTTATTTATATCATTGGAAACTCCATAATTTGTATTGAAATGAATGCCTATAAAATCTATCCTCGTATGCCGCACATTTATGAAACCAAAACAATATAGTAAATTGTTGCAATAGTATTTCGAAACTTGGGAAGAGTGGTTTTAATCCACACCACTCCATCTCCCAAAATACATTATGTAATAACACGTACCCCAACACAAAAACAATGGTTTGGATTTCGGAACCGCTTCAAAAAATTAACGCTCGATCACTTTCAACCCCCGAAATGGATATGCACCCTATATCCACCCTTTGAATATTCCACATTAAAATATTAATTGAGATTTGTGCCCATGACTTGACGCGAATATTTTGGATTAAATATTTATATGAATAATTTACAAGCTTTTTTCCCTTTTCTAAGGATTTTGGGCATATGAGGTTCATCACATGACTTGGTGGATAGGATAAGGGAGGTTAAGCTTAATAAAATGAATATTTTTAATTTTCAATGAGAATATGATAACAAGGGTAAAAATGATTGGAGTGATGGGACCAAGGAATTTAGATAAGCATTAAGGCTAGATATGGGTTTGGGATATTTTCCAATTTTGACTCATGGAGGGCATGACTATTTTGGATGATTAGTTGAGTGAAGGATTTAGGTGATGGGAACTTGATAGAGCTAGTGAAAAAGTTTTAAAATCTAAGTGGAAAGATAGCACAAGGACAAGATGCTTTGGAAAAATTAATACAAATTAGCATGTAATAACACGTGCAACATATGGTCACACAGGGTATTACATGAAATTTATCAAAGGTTACACACAAATTACAACACAAATGGAATGATGACTGCCAGAAAAGACTGGACACACTGAAACAAAAGTTAGTAACTGCTCCAATATTAATTTTCCCAGACTGGAAAAAGGACTTTCATGTACATGTGGATGAATCATCAATAGCATTAGGCACAATATTGTCACATCCAGGCGAGGGATACATAGATCACCCAATCAATTTTGCAATAAGGAAACTATCAACATCGAAAAAGAATTATACCACAACAGAACATGAGGGATTGGTTATGGTCTATGCGCTACAGAAGTTTAGACACTACTTACGAGGCTCACACTTTAAGATGTATACAAATCATTATGCGTTGAGATATCTAGTCAACAAGCCAGCGTTAGGGGGAAGGAATTATAGAGGGCTCTTATTGTTCTAGGAATATGACTTTGAAGTAGTAGTTAAATTAGGTAAACTCAATGCAGGACCAGATCACTTGTCACGCATACTCTCGAGAGAAGAGGAAGGAAACCTGGACGACAACTTGCCAGATGCACAAATATTTTCAGTTAAGATGGTGGATGATTATTTTACATATATTTTACATTTATTAAGTACAAGAATGTCCCCTTCATCCATGACCATTGTGTAGAAAAATATATTAGTAATGAAGGTTGCGAACTACCAATTGATTGCAAGAATACTATATAAACTGAGCACAGAAGGAATATTGTGACGTCGTGTTGTTGAACATGAAATACCAATTATATTGTTAGAAGGGCATGAAAAGATAACAAGAGGAAATTGTGCAGGTAAAGATACTACGTAGAAGATATTACGTGTAGGACTATGGTGGCCTACACTCCACAGGGACACAAAGGAATATTCTTAGACGTGTGTTGTTTGTCAAAGGGTCAAAAATCCCTCCAGAATGGATGAGATTCCATTGAACCCACTAGTTACATTACATGTTTTTGATAAGCGAGCCATAGAATTCATTGGACCAATCGACCCACCAACAAGATGATCAAGGGATAGGTGCATTATTACAACCACAGAGTATCTGACTCGATGGGAAGAAGTTGCGCTAATTATCGATTGCATCACATAGAATATTGCGCACTTCTTGTTCGAGAATATTGTAATACCCCTAGGTCGAACCCAATTGTAAATGAAAATGCAAATGTACTTAAGATGGTGAGTAAATTTATATCAATTTTGTATGCACCTTCCATGGTATAGTGTGCACATGTACTGTGCAGTAAAATGATGAAGTGTGCACATTCCCAGATACCGCTGATCCAAATGGATATCGGTGGCCACCCACCTTTTCCGACTAGCTCAAAACAGTTTTCTGGCAATTTTGGCAATTTACTATTTTTAGCAGTTTTTAACTTTTGGGGCCATTTTGAGGGCCCAAATGAAGGTTTTTTTAAGATCGAGGTTCCCAAAGATATACAAAGGCATGATTGATCCCCCAAAATGAATTTCCTCGACAATACCTTTCCAACGATCTATCACACGCCTAAAACAAAGATCGTATGCAAAAGTTACGACCCTGAGAAGTTGATGTACTCACTTACCCAAACAGAGCCCACATGACTTTTGGCGCTTCATCTCCCAGGGTTAGGTTTTTGGATGTCTAGGAATTTTGGCATTCCTTTTTTATTGTAGAAAGGCCTTCATATCCTCATTGTAATCATCTTCTTGTGAATGCAAGTAGCCGTCACATCTCTTCTCAGAGATAAACTGCCACCATTCTAGTGAGTCTTTCACTCTGTATTTTTACAGTCTCTGTACATTTCTTTCATTAATAGAAATCCTATATTACTGTATATTTGTGTTCATGGTTGCATCTCTGATACATTTCTATTATATTATTGAATATATGTTATATCTCTGTGCATTTCTTTATTATATCTCCAATCTCATTTCGTGAAGAAAATAATCTGGATCAGTGGTATCAGAGCAGGCTGCTCTTGACCGTTTTTTCTGTGCATGTCCCTGACGAGGTCCAAGTATAGAAATTTGGGTCTCAAGCTTGTCTCTCTTGAAGACAATCACTCTTGCACACCCAAGAAACCCTCAGTGGTGGAAGAAAAGAAAAACGACGGAGCATACGATCCTATCAATCTATCGCTTGAGCAAGCTCTCACGCGACAAAGGGACGAAATGATGGATAATTTTGCCCACATCCTTCAACACCTGCCGATAATAGTAGGCGCATATTCATCAAGTATCCACTTTGGAGTCACCTCGCCTTTCAAGGTACAATTTAATTTTGATATTCCTGTATTTGAAGGAAAAATAGATGCAGAAGCCCTAGGAAAATGGTTAACTCTGCTAGAAGGTTATTTCTATGTTCACAATTTTTCTGACAAATAAAAGATCACCTTCGCACTCCTTAAATCTCTCCCTCATGTCAAACATTGGTGGGAAACTTATTGGGAGCAAAGTTCCACAGAGGAGTCTGGAATATATGGGGCCGATCCCACTTGGGATTTTTTTGTGGATGCGGTAAAGGAACAATATTACCCTGTTGGAAACTATGAGGACCAGTACATAAGATGGACCACACTATGGAAAGAGAGGGGAAAAGAAGTTCTGAAGTTCACCAATGCCTTCCATACCTTGTGCACCAAGCGGGGTATCAAATACTCCAAGAAAAATTTGGTTCTGAAATACCATGGGGCTCTACACAGATACATCCAGACTGAAATGGATTTTCTGGACATCTCATCACTCAGTGCTGCTTATTTATATGTTGTTAAAATCGAGTAGAAATTTAAGCACCAGAGAAAATGGGAGTTCGGGTCTACATATCCACAACAACCGAAGTATGACAAAGATGAACCTAACAAATAGTCTCCAAAAAACTAGTCCAAGACACAAGAAAAGAAGGGTCATGGGAAGAAAAAGAAGGACACCGAAAAGTGGTGCGAGTTCCAAAAAATCCCCTGGCACAACACTGATGAATATCACTCAAAAGAGTCATTGGTGGCTGAGATCAAAGACAAAGAGCCGAACCCTGATTCAGAATCCGATTCTAAAAATAATGGTAAAGGACAAATCATTGACGCGGACCCCACTGCTATTGTCACGATCACAACAATTCAACCAGAAGAACCAATAGATCCTAAAGAGGGGGAGTTCCTTTTCCATTCACAGATGTGGGTGAAGGGGAACCTGCTGCATTTTATTGTTGATAGGGGAAGCCAGAAGAACCTCATCTTAGCAGAGGTTGTCAAACAGTTGGGATTGTCGACAACACCACACCCACAACCATACAACATCGGGTGGCTTCGCCAAGGATGAGATCTTTGTGTCAGCCAACAATGTTGATTGTCATACGGCATCCAACCCTTCAAGGATGAGGTATTATGTGATGTTTCCCCACTGGATGTCTATGATGTTCTCTTGGGCGAACCATATATGTGGAAGCATCATGTTGTTTATGAATCTCCACCCTGCAGTGTCATTGTTTCTTTGGGGGGTGATCTCTATAGAATACCAGAGGTAGTTCCAACTACTGTTCCACCTAAAAAGTGTCACAAGGTAGTATCTCATACTACAAAATTTAGCTTCTTCACAATCTGTTCAAAAGGAGAACAGAAGGACACTGCAACCAATACAGCCTTGCCCCAAGCACCTTCTATCAAACATAAGAAAATTGACAAGGTTGCAAAAAATCACAAAGATTCCTTCTGCACATCGTCCTCTCATGTAGCCTGATGTTTTGAACAACCTCAACCTCAACAAGTTCGTGACAAACTTCCACAAACTGAGCAGCGCGATGTCTCCATCAAGGCAAGCAGCTCACCAAGATGCAGATTTAGCAAATGCCTTTCCTTCTCCCCCAGGAACTCAACGCAATGGAGACCATTGCTTCCTAAGGAGGGAGGATTCATCCAGGTGGATATTGGTGGCCACCCACCTTTTTCGACTGGCTCAAAATAGTTTTCTGGCAGTTTTGGCAATTTATTATTTTTAGTTGTTTTTAACTTCCGGGGCCATTTTGAGGGCCCAAATGAAGGTTTTTCTAGATAGATGTTCTCAATGATATTCAAAGGAATTATTTATACCCAAAAATTAATCCCCTCTACAATACCTTTCCAACGAACTATCACATTCCTAAAACAGAGATCGTATGCAAAAGTTACGACCCCAGGAAGTTGATGTTCTCACTTACTCAAATGGGGCCCACATGAGTTTTGGTGCTTCATCTCCTAGGGTTAGGTTTTTGGATGTCTAGGACTTTTGGCATTCCCATTTTATTGTAAAAAGGCCTTCAAAGCCTCATTGTAATCATCTTCTTGCGAATGCGAGTAGCCATCACATCTATTCTCAGAGATAAGTTGCCACCATTCTAGCGAGTCTTTCACTCTGTATTTTTACAGTCTCTGTACATTTCTTTCATTAATAGAAATCATGTATTATTGTATATCCGTGTTCATGGTTGCATCTCTGATACATTTCTTTTATATTATTGAATATCTGTGATATCTCTGTGCATTTCTTTATTATATCTCTGATCTCATTTCGTGTCGAAAAATAATCCGGATTAGAATCTGGATCAGTGGTATCAGAGCAGGTTTCTCTTGATTATTTTTTCAGTGCATGTCCCCGACAAGGTCCGAGTATAGCAAGTTGGGTCTCGAGCTTGTCTCTCTTGAATACAATCACTCTCGCATGCCCAAGAAACCCTCAATGGCAGAATAAAAGAAAAACGACGGAGCAGACGATCCTATCAATATGTTGCTTGAGCAAGTTCTCATGCGACAAAGGGATGAAATTATGGAGAATTTTTCCCACATCCTCCAACGCCTGCCAATAACAGCAGGCACATCTTCATCAAGTGACCACTTTGGAGGCACCTTGCCTTTCAAGGTACAATTTAATTTTGATATTCCTGTATGTGAAGGACAGATAGATGCAGAAGCCCTAGAAAAATGATTAACTCTGCTAGAAGGTTATTTCTCTGTTCACAATTTTTCCGACAAAGAAAAGATCACCTTTGCACTCCTTAAAGATATCCCTCATGTCAAACATTGGTGGGAAACTTACTAGGAGAAAAGTTCCACAGAGGAGTCTGGAATATATGGGGTCGATCCCACTTGGGATTTTTTTGTGGATGCGGTAAAGGAACAATATTACCCTATTGGAAACTATGAGGACCAATACATGAGATGAACCACACTGCGGCAAGAGAGGGGCCAAGCAATTTTAGAATTTACCAATACCTTCCATACCTTGTGTACCAAGATGGGTATCAAATACTCTGAGCAACATTTGGTTCTGAAATACCGTGGGGCTCTACACAGATACATGCAAAATGAAATGGATTTTCTGGACATCTCATCACTCGGTGCTGCTTATCGATATGCTATTAAAATCGAGTAGAAATTTAAGCACCAGAATGAATGAGAGTTTGGGTCTGCATATCCGCAACAACCGAAGTATGACAAAGACGGCCCTAACAAACAGTCTTCTAAAAACCAGTACAAGACACAGGAAAATAAGGGTCATGGGAAGACAAAGAAGGACATCGGAAAATGGTGCGAGTTCCACAAAATCCCCTGGCACAACACTGATGAATGTCGCTCAAAACAGTCATTGGTGGCCGAGATCAAAGACAAAGAGTCAAACCCTGATTCTGAATCTGATTCTGAAAATAATGGTAAAGGACAGATCATTGACGTGAACCCCATTGTTATTGTCGCAATCGCAACAGTTCAACCAGAAGAACCAACAGATCCTGAAGAGGGGGAGCACCTTTACCATTCACAGATGTGGGTGAAGGGAACCCTGCTGCATTTTATTGTTGATAGGGGAATCCAGAAGAACCTCATCTCAGTAGAGGTCGTCAAATAGTTGGGATTGTTGACAACACCACACCCACAGCCATACAACATCAGGTGGCTTCGCCAAGGATGAGATCTTCATGTCAGCCAACAATGTCGATTGTCATACGGCATCCAACCCTTCAAGGATGAGGTATTATGTGATGTTTCCCCATTGGATGTCTGTGATGTTCTCTTGAGCCAACCATATATGTGGAAGCATCATGTTGTTTATGAGTCTCAACCTCGCACTGTCATTGTTTCTCTGGGGGGTGATCTCTACAGAATACCAGAGGTAGTTCCAACTACTATTCCACCTAAAAAGTGTCGCAAGGTAGTATCTCATACTGCAAAATTTAGCTTCTTCACAATCTGTTCAAAAGGAGAACAAAAGGACACTACAACCACTACAACCTCGCCCTAAGAACCTTCTATCTAATCCGGATTTATGTAGGAACAAAATGAAATACAGAAATACACATAAACGCAGAGATGCAGCAGAAATAAGACTTCATTTCATTAATAACAAATGACTGAAATATGCTTACAGACAGAATGGAAATAAACTAGCTAGGATGCTGGTAGCTTATCTCTGAGAAGAGATGTGGAGGAGACTAGCCCTTGAACTGTGTTACAATGAGGCTCCAAGGCCTATTATTATTGATAAATAATGGAAAACCCTAAACATCCAAAAACCTAACCTTAGGAGATGAAACACCAAGACTATGGGCCCCGTTTGGGTAAATTGGTACATCAACTTCCCAGGGACGTAACTTTGGCATACGATCTTCATTTGATACATTCCATACCTCGTTAGAAAGATCTATCCGAGGACTACAACTTTTGGGTGAACAACATGGATCTATGATCCATGTTGCTCCCTATTTTCCCAAAAAATGTCGTTTAGGGCCTCAAAACGGCTCTGGAAGTTCAGGACCCGAAAAACTGCTAAAAATAGTAAACTGTGCGGAAACCGGAAAACTGAAAGAAGCAATGGTGGGGGTCCAAGTGGAATAGGTGGGTGGCCACCAATATCCACTTGGATCATTCCTCCCCCCTTAGGAAGCAATGGTCCCCATTGCGTTGAGTTCCTCCATGAGATGAGGAAACTTCTACAGAACTTGGTCCCTGGTAGGCCACTTGCCTTGGTGAAGAAGTTGGCCTGCTTTGACGACTCGATATAGCGGTATCCTTTTTTTTCGGGTGTGCTTGATCTATGTATCCATGATCTAATTAGTTCTATCCTGTTCCATGCATTCTGATTTTAACTCTGTTGGTGTGAGTTGTTCTGCCATGTGAGATGTGTCTAGTAGAGGTGGAAAGTAGGGCCGAAGGAGGTCCACATTGAACACTAGGTGCAGACCAAGGAATGGTGGAATGCTGAGCTCAAAGGCATTTTCCCCTACATCCTTGGTGAGGGTGTACAACCCATATCAAAGCAGACGAAGCTTGCGGTGGGGTCCAGTGAGGCGCTCCTTTTGCAAATGTAGCCACACTTTGTCGCCCACCTGGAAGTTGTGTGGCACCCGATGTTAATCATGTTGCTGCTTGTACTTAGCATTGGCTCTGTCCAAGATGTCATGAACCTATTGGCAGATGTGTTGAATGTGCTCAATGAAGTTGTTTGCCTTGTCAACCTCAGACTGGACATGATTTGAATCTTCTTGAGTAGCCACAAATGGCATGGCTATGTCAATGAGACATAGTGGGTGGAATCCCAAGCCCACTTGAAAGGGGATGTGGCTAGTTGAGCTATGGAGAGCCCGGTTGTAGATGTGTTGTACATAGGGGAGGCTCTCATCCCATGTGCGTGGATGCTTTGAATTGTACATGCGCAGAATGTGTACGATCATCCGGTTGACGACCTCTGTCTGGCCATCAGTTTGTGGATGGAAAGATGTGGACTTAGTGAGATTAGTGTCCAACATCGACTAGAGGCTGGACCAAAATGTACTGAGGAACATACTATCCCAATCTGAGATGATAGACTGTGGGATCCCAAAGTGTACCCACACTTGTTCAAAGAAGAGTTTAGCAGTGGCTTCTGCTGTGATATTCTTCTTGTAGGCCATCATAATGGACATCTTCGAGAATCGGTCTACGACCACAAAAACACAGTCATTTCCATGCTTAGTAGAAGGAAGGCCCGACATGTAATCCATAGAGATGGATTCCCAAGGTCGACTGGGGGTAGGAAGTGGAGTATAGAGGCCTTGCTTTTTAATGGTAGGTTTGGCAATGGTGCAAGTAGTGCAGGACTTGATGTACTTCCCGACATCTTATTGAAGGTTTGGCCAATAGAAATACTTTTGTAGTATTTCCACGGTTTTCTCAACCCCGAAATGCCCAACGACTCAACTATAGTGTTCCTCCCAAATCATCTTGGCATGCTCACTTGAAGGAACACAAAGGTGTCCCAAGTGACAAAGAAGGGCATCTTGGAGGTGGAAATTGGGAACTTTATTACCCTCCAAGAGTGTATTGTATGTGTGGTCGAATTTTGGATCATTTGTGTAGAGAAGCAGCCAATCGGAAGTCTCGTGCCCACAATAGTTTAGCACAGTGGTTAGCGCCATGATGGGTGCTCGACTGAGGCAATCTGCAACATTATTGGTGCTACCTTTTTGTACTTAATGTTCAAATGAAACTATTGTAGGTATGTGGACCACTTCTGATGGCGATCTTTCTGCAACTTCCCTTGTGTCTGTATGAACTGCAGGGGTCGGTGGTCTGTGCGGATGACCGTTTCCTTTCCAAAAATGTAATTCTTCCATTGCCAACAAGCCTGCACAATGGAATACATTTCTTTGTCATAAGTGGGATACGTTTGGACTGTGTCGGAAAGTGTCTCACTGTGATATGCCACTGGATGCCCATGTTGAGTAAGGATTGCCCTAATAGTATAGTCAGAGGCATCTATCTCGATCTCAAATGGTTGTTGCAAGTTTGGTAATGTGAGCACTAGTGTAGAGCAGAGGTGATGCTTCAAATCCCCGAATGCCTTCTGTTGGGATTCAAACCAAAATAATTTTTCTTTAGCTCCTCCCTTGGTGACTTGACTCACGGGCCAAGTGATATGAGAGAATCCCAACACAAACCCATGGTAGAAATTGGCAAGACCTAAAAAGATGCAGAGCTCTATTAGGGTGGTTGGGGTTGGCCAATCTCGAATGACTTGGATCTTTGCTGGATCCACATGCACCCCTCGCTCATCAATAATGTATCCCATATACTGAACCTGGGTCATGCCAAAAGTGCATTTCTCCAAATTGGCACACAACTTGTGTTGCCGTAGTGTTTGGAGGACCTGTCGGATGTGGTGGAGGTGCTCTTCCCAAGTCTGACTGAAGATCAGAATGTCATCCAAGTACACCACTACAAATGAGTTGGTGAATGGTCGCAGGATGTCATCCATTAACCTCATGAAGGTTTCAGGGGCATTCGTCAACTCAAAAGGCATGACCAACCATTCGAAAAGGCCCTCCTTGGATTTGAATGCAGTCTTCCACACATCAGAGTGTTCAATTGGTACCTGATGATACCTAGACTTCAAGTCGATCTTGCTAAAATATTTTGCCCCCTTGAGTTGGTCCAGAAGGTCATCAATCTATGGGATCGGGTACCTATTCCGAATAGTGATCTTGTTCAGTGCCCGATAGTCAATGCAGAGTCTCCAAGTCCCATCCTTCTTCTGCACTAACACGATCGGGCTCCCACAGGGAGATGAACTTGGTCGGATGTGACCTTTCTGCAACAACTCCTGAATTTGACTCTTGATTTCATCATTCTCCAGAGCAGAGTGTCGATAGATGGGTCCATTGGGCAGTGGCGCACCTAGGGTCAGATCGATGGGGTGCTTGATCTGACAGTGTAGAGGCACCCCTACGAGGGAGGTGAAGATGTCCTCGTACTCCTCCACGACATTATCCATCTATTGTTTTCATGTTGCGGGGCCCTGTCTGGAGGTCATGGCCACAATCTTCCTCTTTCCTTGAGGGTGGATCATCAGGAAAACAAATTTCCTGGTTTTGGAAATGAGCTTACTGCATTGTTTTGTAGTAACCAAAGAGATGGTGGTAGGCGGTGCTATCTCTGGGATCCTGTACATCTTATTTCCCAAAGTGATAATAATAGCACGAGGCCTGGACTCATACATGGCATGCCACTTACACAAGTACGATTGGCCTAATAATACATCAGAAACATCAAGAGGAGCAATGTTACATAATACCTCATCCATGAAGGGCTTGATGTTGTAGGGAAGGTGACATTGTTGACTGACGCGGAGGTCCTATCCTTGGTGCAACCACCCGATGGTGTATGGTTGTGGGTGTGCTATGGTCAGCAAGCCCAGCCACTTCATGACCTCTACCGAGATGAGGTTCTTCTGGCTCCTATTGTCGACAATGAACTGCAACAGGGAACCCTTTACCCACATCTTGGAATGGAAGATATGCTCTGCCTCTTCTGGATCTTCTAGTTCCTCCTTCTGGATCTTTGTGGTGGCAACAGTGGCATTGGGATCTGCATCAATAATTTGCTTCCCCTTGTCATTCCCCTTGTTGGGTTCTAATTCAGAGTCGGAGCATGAATCCAATTCAAAATCCTTCAACTCGGCTACCAGTGACTGCTTGGCCCGACACTCACTTGTGTTGTGAGTGGATCTCCTATGGAACTCACACCACTTCCCCGTGTCCTTTTTTGGCTTCGTGGTGTTGTTCTTTGCTTGTGGCTTTGGCAGGTTATCCTGGGTTGCCCCGCCTTGGCTTGTTCCTTTGTTCTGCGGTTTGGGGGTACCTTTCCCTTGCTTCTGATTTGCAGACCCAAAGTCTCGCTTCTTCTGTTTTGAACTTCTGCTCAATCTTGGCAGCATATCGATATGCCACACCAAGCGAGGAGATGTTGAGGAACTCCATTTTCTCCTGAATGTATCTATGCAAAAAACTGTGGTACTTTAACACCAAATGTTTCTCTGAATCTTTGATACCCAAATTTGTGCATAGGGTATGAAACAGATTCGTCATCTCATGCACATCTTGGTCCCTTTGTTGCCGCAACATAGTCCATTGTATGTATTTGTCCTCACAACTCCCCATAGGATAATATTGTTCCTTGATGGAATCTCAGAAAGAATTCCAAGTGGGTGCGACTGAGAACAGAGAGGGTTCTCCCTCGCTTTGTTTCTCCGAGTAGGTTTCCCACCAGTGCTTGACATGGGGAGCGGCTTTGAGGAGTGCTAAAATAATCTTTTCTCGGTCGGAAAAGTCATGAACTGAGAAATATCCCTCTAACAGATTCAACCATCTATCTACGGCATCTGCATCTATTTGGCCCTCAAATATGGGAATGTCAAAGTTTACTTGTACCTTAAAAGGAGTGGTGCCTCCAGAGTGGTTATTATATGTCGATGCAGCGCTAGTGGGAATCCGTTGAAGAATATGGGCAAAGTTGTCCATCATCACGTTCCTTTGTTTCTCGAGGGCCTCCTCGAGAAACATTTTGATAGGATCTCCTGCTCCCTCATCTTTATTTTCTTCCCCCATGGGTGGTCGTCGGGGTTTCCAGGGCTGATCTTGCAAAGGTTCAACCAGATCGAGCCCCAACTCCTTATACCCCGACCTCATTGAGGACATGCAAAGAAGGATCGAGAATGAGCAGAACGCTCTAATACCACTAATCCAGATTTATGTAGAAACACAATGAAATACAAAAATACACATAAATGCAGAGATGCAACAGAAATAAGACTTCATTTCATTAATAACAAATGATTGAAATATGATTACAGATAGAATGGAAATAAACTAGCTAGGGCATTGGTAGCTTATCTCTGAGAAGAGATGTGGTGGATACTGGCCTCTGAACTGTGTTACAATGAGGCTCCAAGGCCTATTATTATTGAGAAATAATGGAAAACCCTAAACATCCAAAAACCTAACCCTAGGAGATGAAACGCCAAGACTATGGGCCCCGTTTGGGTAAGTTGGTACATCAACTTCCCAAGGACGTAACCTTGGCATACGATCTTCGTTTGACGTGTTCCATACCTCGTTAGAAAGATCTATCTGAGGAGTACAACTTTTGGGTGAGAAACATCAATCTACAATTCATGTTGCTCCCTGGTTTCCCAAAAAACATTGTTTAGGGCCTCAAAATGGCTCCAGAAGTTCAGGACCCGAAAAATTGCTAAAAATAGTAAATTGTGCGGAAACTGAAAAACTAAAAGAAGCAATGGTGGGGGTCCAAGTGGAATAGGTGGGTGGCCACAAATATCCACCTAGATCACTATCAAACATAAGCAAGTCGATAAGGTTGCAACAAAGCGCAAAGATTCCTTCTGCACATTGTCCTCTCATGTAGCCCAACTTTTTGAATAGCCTCAGCCTCAACAGGTTCGTGACAAAATTCCACAAACTGAGCAGCGCGACATCTCCAGCAAGGCAAGCAACTCACCAAGATGCAAATTCAACAAACACTTTTCCCTCTCCCACGGGAAGTCAATGCAATGGAAACCATTGCTTTCTAAGGAGGGAGGATTGATCCAGGTGTATATCGGTGGCCACCCACCTTTTCTGACTGGCTCAAAACAATTCTGGCAATTTTGGAATTTTACTATTTTTAGCAGTTTTTAACTTCTGGGGCCATTTTGAGGGCCCAAATGAAGGTTTTTCGAGATTGAGTTTCTCAATGATAGTCAAAGTCATGTTTGAACCCCCAAAATGAATCTCCTCAACAATACCTTTCCAATGAGCTATCACACACCTAAAACGAAGATCGTATGCAAAAGTTATGACCCCGAGAAGTTGATGTACTCACTTACCCAAATGGGGCCCACATGACTTTTGGCACTTCATCTCCTAGGGTTAGGTTTTTGGATGTCTAGGAATTTTGGAATTCCTGTTTTATTGTAAAAAGTCCTTCATAGCCTCATTGTAATCATCTTCTTGTGAATGCGAGTAGCCGTCACATCTGTTCTCAGAGATAAGCTGCCACCATTCTAGCGAGTCTTTCACTCTGTATTTTTACAGTCTCTGTACATTTCTTTCATGAATAGAAATCATGTATTACTGTATATCTGTGTTCATGGTTGCATCTTTGATACATTTCTGTTATATTATTGAATATCTATGATATCTCTGTGCAATTCTTTATTATATCTTCGATCTCATTTCGTGCCGAAAATAATCTGGATCAGAATCCGGATCAACTGTGCACAACAAACTTAAGTACACACGATTTTGAGGCCAGGGAGCCTTTGTGTATATGTTGTGTTTTATAGGCTAGTGAGCCAGTTTATTATAAGCTAGAAGGATTATGTGATGATTAGGTTGGAGAACCTAGATGCTAAAGCCCTGTGAGCCTATTTTTGTATATGTCTTATCATTAATATCAAATACATCATTGTGTGTAGACCAACCACAATAAAAGAGTACGAGGGACTAAACTCCACTAGTTAGGGAAAGGGAGGGCTAAAAGTTAAGGAAAATGGCTAAGCTAGGGAGATTAATCCAAAAAGGAATATTATATTAATATTATTTAAAGTATAAAGTATGGATATCTATTTTTTCCTAATTTCTAAGGATGGGAACAAGTGGGACAAAGTATCTCCCAACATGACAAGTATCAAGTTTGGAACATGCATACATATAGCTTGGAATTAGTTCATTTTCCTATCATTCCATCATCACTCACTCACTCATTTAGTTGTCCTCTATACCTTCTACCTGTTTCCATACCCATATCCATACCTGTACCAGTACCTGGTTAGCTTGGGAGCTGGACTGAAGAGGCAGGATTGTCAAGACCGTGGGATACTGAAGAGGCGGGTTGTCAGGCCCGTGATAAATTCTCTATAGGTGAGAGAATTGTTGGAAATTGATTTATTGGAGTTTCTAAACTGTATATACAGAGCTCTGAGACTTCCTGTCCATCCTATTGCTAAATCCCTGGAAGGGAAGTGGGGCACTCGAGGGAATATTGATTAGATAAGGGACACACTTCTTGGGGTGGGACATGCATGTGGGGAATGAGGGATTGTAGGTTGTTAGTTTTAGTTGGCACCCATGACATAGTATTTCTTGTTGTCTGAGATACATCATCCTGGTTAGGAATCCCTTTACCAGGGTGGAGTTTAGTTCTAGTTCGAGGGTGACCCACTGCTGAGAGTGATGAGAAATGTGGTCTAAGGATGGGAGGTTCGTGGAAGGTCTGCATGCAGTTGGTGATATTCTTACCAAGATAAGTGTCAATTGTGTGATAATTTATATCTTTCATTATTATTTATGTGTTTATTTTTATGGGTTTTTCATATGGGTGGTTAAAACTTGTCTTTATATTTATGGGTATTTCTTGTCTATGATGTATGTATATGTTTACTGTTATTTCTGCATGAAACTGTGCATTTACATAATGTATTTGTCTATTTTAAGTTTTATATATAAAGTTCTGCAAGAGTTTATGTGTGTGCATGTTTTAATTTGCATACAGTTTGAAAAAATGTACATGCCATCAGATCATTTTCTAGAGTATCATGGCCCATCCTGGGTGGTCGGGTATGATACAATATGTTATCAGAGCTCCATTTTCAACAATGAGCCTGGATAGGCCGAGAAAGTTGAGTTGAGGAGAAATTTCATAGAGATTTGATTTTGAAGTTGCCAAATTTGAAGTTACAAAGCGTCCATGGTAAAAAACAATAGCAGCAAGTATGTGTTGTTGGGAAAAAGTCCCAATTTTTGTTGTTAAATTCATGGAAAAATTGAGAAATTTGACCAAGTGGTGAGATATTCTTGATTTAATATATGTTCTAGAAAATTTAGACCTAGAATTGGTCGAATTTGAAGTTACAGGGAAGCCATGACAGATGGAGCGATACTAGTTGATTAAAATTCTCAATTTGTGAATTGAGTTTGGGAGAAATTCATTCCAGAAATTTCAACCAACAACGATTTGTTGTTGCAGAGGTTGAACTTTTTTTATCAGGGTGAAATTGAAAAAAATTCATAGTTGCAGAATGTCTATGGAGAAAATTGGGAAAAAGTTTGGCAAAATCCTCAATTTCTGCAGTGGAATTCACGTGGAATTGATGCACATAAAAATGAATGTGTGTCGGTGTGCGCACTAAAAAATCATGATGCGTAGTGAAAATCTTGTGGTATGTGGAAAAATATTGGTGTGCAGGTGTGTGCACTTTGATGTCACACTCCACTACCTTCGCCTATATGTCATGTTCCACTACTCTGTCGATGTACCATTCCCCACTCACATGTCGTTCATCACAACCCATCCACTTGACATCCACTCACCACCCTCCACCTCATCCCTGAGATACCCATTATAAAATAAATGTGGGCAACCACGACCGTTAGTTGGCTGACTTGTCCTCCACTTCCCAACAAACATCCGTTTATCCGCTTAATTTCATTTCCTCACCATTGTTGCATTGTTCACCATCCAAGACACATCCGAAGCCACCGTCCTCTATTATTCTCAGTCAGTGACCTCCATTAATTCCTGGTAAAAACAATTAACATATTTTTAGTTTTGCAGGCATCAATCGAATAGATGGCACCCAAAACCAAATCTTCAGAGATCGAAGAGAATCCATTCCTCCCACCTCCTGTTGACCTGGATTGGATACCTTTGGCTGATAAATATTACCTGATTGCAGAGCCAGAGTGAGAATTTTAATTCTTTGAATTGCACTTCTGGCTCAAAGATACCTTTCTGGACCAAAGAGACGATATTGAACTCTGGGAGTCCAATTCCCCACAATACCTTTTCCCTCAGACACATCATTTCCCTGAATTCACTCTAAAATTCCAGGCACACTATCTTCCTAGACAGAGAGCCATTGTTTCATCATCTGGTGAGACCCTTTTCACCATTACTCTAGAAACAATAGACCAGATGATGCAGCTTCCCAGAGCCGACTCAATTTCTCATCTGTCCATCAAAATTCTGACCGATATTTGCAATAAGCTATCTTTCCCACAAAGAGCCCAGATCTTCGACCTTTTTCTCCCTGAAAGTGCCCAGTTACCCAAAAAGAATCCCCCCTATTGTTCCTATATTTTCTCTGTTAGAGGAAACATCAATCCTTAAACACAGACCTCATAGCCCAATGGATGTGTAAGCAATATTTCAGCCATCTTTATAAAACAAAACAACACACTTCTATTAATTTAACTAGCCTAATATTTGAAACCCAAACATATCTAAATCTTACAGAGAGATCCCTCTCTGAAACTGGCAGGGATAGATCCCAGTTTCGAAGTGGTTGGGTAAGTCACCTATGTTAAATTTCTTCTACCTCCTAACAACCTTTGGGAATTTACAGAGCATTAACAGGGCCAACTCATCCATTACATGCATTGGTCCACTTAAGTCATGTTGGGCCTATCACTTTTCCTTGTCTCCTAGGTTGTTCGCATCCCAAGCATCCGCCTAGAAAGTTGTCCTCATCTTGTGCCCAATTCATCCAACCATCCACACTTTTGTCATCCACAAGTCATGGAGATAGGTCCCGTTGCGTTTGTATGTTCTAATTATGTGTCCAAGGAACCCCTACTCGTCCCATATAAAGTCACTACGATGGTCACCAATCCATTCTTTCACTTGGTCAATCACTTCCAATATTCTCATCTGCCTACGATGGTGCTCCACTCTCGGCTTGGAAGCACGCTCTCTACCATCTAAAATAGAGGTCTTACATCCTTCTCCACTAAACGTGTTGTCTTCTTGACAATTCCCAATGAACACAAGATCCAAGATGTTTCTCCTCAAACTCTTGAACCTTGTCTTCATTCTACCAAAGTTCTTCATGCCTCTCCCAAATATTCTCCTCATCGGGTGTATCCTTCCAATGGACAAAATATTTGTGTCCAAGCCAATTTTTTCCAACAAAGAAATTCTTGTGGGTGAATATCTCCTCAACATCCCGATAATACTTTTACACTTAGCCAATATTCCAATAGTCCTTAACCAACACAATGCATTGCGAAGATTAGAACATTCATCCAAGTAAATATACCACAATACACATGTATAGGTGGAACCCAAGGTGGATGCCTTAACTTTATTTATATGAAGATATTACATGATACAACCAGGGAGCATGGCCAAATTGATGCAACTCTTTTACAAACTACAATTATCCAAGGAACAATTGCCTACTAGAATTTCCAATCCAACCCTCGAAGCATTCATAAGCCTACCTCCTACAGGTCCCAACTCTTCCATTCTTCACTCAACCAGTGTCCAATTTTCTTTACTATGTCAAACCCAAACTTAACACATCATAGAACTCCTTCTCCATCCTTGATATATGAAATATCAAACTTGCTTGATTTCTTTGCACATGTGGATGTCCTCTTTATATAGGGGAAGTGCCTTTCCTTTTTCCTTATCTAAGGTGTTGTGCAAGCCCCTCCATGTCTAAAATGGACCCAACTTGCAATTTATTTGAAAAAAAAGGAATGTTTATCCCCTTGCGTCCGCATGTCCTAATCATTTTCCCAATGTGTTCCATCTCGTCTAAGGAAACTATAGATGGTGCACTAATCCATTCATTTCTCAAACAAACATCATCTAGCCTTGTAATCTTCTATTGCAACCTTTTGTTTTTGCCTGAATTGTTCAAACAAGGTGCTTACTTCCACTCGTGGGTAGAGGTCTTACATATATCTTACTTTTGTGTAACCTTTGGGACATAGATGTACATTCTTGGAAGGACTTGCACACCTTGGTGCATGAGTATGCCTTTCTCTACTTAAATTTTCCCATCATCATGGAGATTTTTGGGTTCATTCCATAGGAAGATGTGTTCAATATGAATATCCATATGCCAAGACCAATATGGTGTGACTGGGGTTGGAGTTTTAGGCATCCACTTGTTCAGTGTGATTCACATAAGTTATACAACTCCATTCTACATCAGTGACACAAGCTTGACGTTGTATTCAATTCATGGTGGGTGTGTTCACATGTCGAGGGTCAATGGATTTGATAGTCACACGCTGCTTGGTCAATTTGGTTGTCATATAAGCTTTAGTGTTTGTGTTGTTGGTTATCTACGATGGTGTTCCATCCAAGGCTTGGTTGGCAAAAAGTGACTTCTTCGATGATCCATGTCCTATTTGCAATCATTTTGAAATGGTAAAGCATATGTTACAGGATTGTTAATTTGGCAGGAGTTGTTGGGACCATGTGTAGATGCAACATTCAACTCTTCTTTAGGGGAGAGTTCACTAGCATGCAATGTTGTTTTGTGACTTTAGGGCTTTCGTTGACTCTTCTTTCAATAATATTTGACACTATAAAAGGATTTATGCATTGTTTGTCTTTTGAAAAATATGTTATAAATGTATTTTTGAAAATTATGTCAGTTCTATTTGCTTTTTGTCTATATGTTAGACTTGTAACTTTTAAAATTATGTCAACTATATTTTCTTTCTCTCATATATACAAGGATGAAGTATGCATACAACCGTGAATAAAGATTTCTTACATATCCAAAATAGTATGTTATTAGAACTTGATGCATATTCGAACTTTATTTTTGCTTTAGTGGTATTGAGGTAGATGATATAAATACCATTGTATATACCCTTGTACTTTCTCAATTTTAGTTTATTAATATAAATATAAAGATAAGACTTAGACCGTGCTACAAAGACCATGATTTTTGGGTTGAGTGTGTGTAAAGTAGCAAATGGGCCATTCATATTAACACATCCATTGATACTTCAAACTTGACTTTTACATGGGTATCCTTTTTACGCAACTAACTTTTTTGAAAAGATATATACACATATATATATTTTATAAAGAAAATTCAGAAAATTCTACTGGTATTTTGTATCCATCCTTTCTTTGCTAAGGATAACACATAAGCACCATATCCTCCCGTTGGATATAATGGTCCACATGTAGAAATCACTCTAGGATAACACATAAGCACCATATCGTTGGATATAATGGCCCACATGTAGAAATCACTCTTAAATCCTCTCATCGTACCATGTATCTTGGCAAGAGAGCATGAATCTCATTCAACTAATAAATGTCTCTAGCTAAGGCATAACAACTAAGTTGAAAGAGTCAATCATGATGATAAGGAAGCACTATTGTAAACATCTACTTTTCCTTAATTTACTTTGATGCATGTCATGTCCCTTTTGGCATTAGTAGTGGCAAGGTGGTTAAGGAGTGTTAAAGTTTACTGTAGAAATATTTATTTTAGTTGTTTTTTTTTCTACTGAAACTTTATGGGAATTTTTTTAAGGACTTCTTTGCATTCGTAGATGGTATTTAATTTGATAGGGACATTGATTGTTGCATGCAATATAAGAAAACAACATGGGGAATCGATCTGAGACCTCTTACATGAAGCTAAAAATACTCAACCTATCAAACTAGCCCACTAAGCAAGGTTGGTTGTTGTTTTTTTCAAAGCATTTGAAAATGATGTTAATTGAATTTGATATGTGCTCATGTTATAAAGATAAGTGACATGTAATGACATTAAATAAACTTGGTATCTTTATACACTATAAAAGAACATCGGAAAGTTTAGTACATGACTTGGAGGCACTATTATGCATATATTGCGTTGTCATAACTAAACCTAATAGTTGAATATGAACCCCTTTCTTTATATTAATCTAGTTTCAATGATATCCTCTAGCCTACATCAACCCCATCGATTAGGGATTACATCATTTTATATCCCTCCCTAAGAAAGGGCCTATATATAGCCACATCACATACATTATAGTTTGTACCCTACTTCAATGAGGGCCTACATTAGCCTCTATACCATGTATATATAATCCATTGATGCCAAAGCATGAAAGCAACTAAACACACACAAAGGCTAGATGGAGAGGAGAATTGGAGAAGAGAATGATCATTATGATTGTGATGCATTCAAATATAACATGATTATCTACATGGCTCTTATCGTTGACCCATTACTTGAAGGTGATTGATGGAGAGATGAGAAGGACAATCACCTATCACCTCCTTATCTCCCTAGTGATACTTTACTCAAATCCTAGTAGGGTTTCACCTCCCATACGTAGGAGTATTTGGGTTGGTAGTTGGTCACAACCAGGAGATCCATAGGTGGTGGATGAGTGTGGAGCTAAGATGGCAACTTTAGTGAATTTTGTGTCCTATGCAATGGAAAACTTAATAGTTGACTATGAATCTATTTCTCTATATTCACCTAGTTTCAATTCTATCCTCTAGCCTACTTCAACCCCATCAATGGGGATTATATCATCTTTTATATCCCCCCTAAGTGAGGGCCTATATATATCCACATCACATACATTATAGTTTGTACCCTACTTCAATGAGGGCCTACATTAGCCTCTATACCATGTACATATAATTCACTGATGCCAAAACATGAAAGAAACTAAACACACACAAAGGCTAGATGAAGAGGAGAATTGTAGAAGAGAATGATCACCATGATCACGATGCATTCAAATACAACATAATTATATAAGACTCTTATTGTTGACCCATTTATTGAAGGTGATTGATGGAGAGATGGGAAGGAGAGTCACCTCTCACCTCCATCTCTCCCCATTGATACTTAACTCAAATCCTAGTAGGGTTTCACCTTCCTTACATAGGATAATTTGGGTTGGTAGTTGATCACAACAAGGAGCTACGCAAGTGGTGGAGTGTGGAGTTGAGGAAACTTTAGTGAATTGTGTGTCCTATGCATTGGATTTATTAGTTCTAGATCTCTTCATAGATCTTGGTGGTAGTGGAGTTACTCTATGTAGATGACTCCATGGATTTCTACTCTTGTTAGCTCATGGATATTCAAGGTGGCATTGGAATCCATCTCTCCATGGATTCTAGTCGCAATGGAAGTTCACTTTCCCCCCATTGTTCATGTTGAATCTATGTAAGGTTTTGTTGATGTGGGAAATTTTCCATCATCAATTTCATAGGTTCACACAATGAAAGGGCCCAATTAGATATTCCTCCATTGAAAATGGTGAATACTTTAGTTATGGAATGGATAATGTAATATGGGGGTATGAAAATATGAAATGAAACCACTGTAAAATGTAACAACACAATATGAAATGAATTTAACTAATCTTCGCTATGTGTAATAACTAAGGGTGGTAATACAATTGACAATAAGGGGTAAAGTCCACCACTTCCATAAAAAACACCCAATACTAAATCCATGCATCTTCTTGATGAATCCCAAAGGATTTGAATGCTAAGAACACTTCTCCATCATAACACTATCAATATAAAATGAAATGGGTTAGACACACAACTTAAGAGATAATAGTCAACTATTGATGAAAGTAAATTAATAGACCCCATAAGAACCTGAGAATAATCTACAAAATACTAGAGGAATTTGTGCTTCAAATCATATGTTAGTAAGTAAAAGATAAGTAAGTAATATATAGAAAAACAATAGAATAGTCTACATGATGTAATGCTAGAAAAACAACATAATAGTCTACATGATGTAATGTTGAACCCCACAAGCACCAAGAGAGTTGGGAGATGAGAGAATAATCCACAACCACCAAGCCCAATTTTGTAAGAGTATTATAAAATTAGTTGACTTTGGCCTCTTTATATACTATGAAGAAATCTTACAAAGAAAAAAAATGCCCTTTGAAAATGATCAGAATAGGTATAAATAGGGAGGGGTCAAGAAGGAGTTACAAAA
>ML788629.1:569648-602099 GCA_009831015.1 Picea engelmannii
ATAGCTTTGTCTTCTTCATAAATCGAATTGTTATATATAAGTTTGCTGCATAATAGGTTTCCCTTTTGCAGGAATTTATAATCACAAAATTGTTATGATATTCTTTTATGTCTTGTTTGTCCTGTAACATACTTCAAGAAGCAGCATAGCTGATCGTTTTCGAGAGGCTTTTGGACTAAATGGTGTGAATTTCTTCCTCTGAATAGCTTAGAAGCAATCATACACAGGGCAAACTTGGAGCGTTTCCAGGTTAATTAGAGTGTAGTTTACTGTTTTCATTAAGTAGTTTAATATAGATGCAAGTTTATTAGATTTATATTAGATCGTTTAATCTCAGTAAATTATATTAGATTGTTTAATTTCAGTTAGTTTACTTTCTTATTCATAAATCATAAAATCAAAAAAGAGTTATCTTCGTTGTCTTTGGACAGCAAGCAATTAGTTTCACAGGTTTTATTCAAATCTGTAGATTGTATGCAATGTATATTTGTGAATAAACTTTAATTGACTTGATAATTAGATAGTTGATTTGAGTTATTATAATCATAGTTAGTATCTTGTATATATAATAGTTAGTAGTTCATAGTTAGATTAGTGAAGTTAGTTTCTTTCTTTGTTTTATTAGTTTCTAGTTTCCTTTATTATAGTTAGTTTTTCTTTAGTTAGTTTAGTTAGATTTCTTAGCTCAGATCATTTCTCTTTGGTTTTCATAGGAGACCTTAGAGCGGCCAACGGAGCCGTTAAACTCGTCAGGGTGGTCCATTCCAAACGGCTTGGGTTATTTAGACAACCCCGGACCAGTTCCACTCTCCCAGTTGACGGACGGTCAGTTTCGCCCATCAACAAATGGCGCTAGAAGGAGGGCCTGAACTTAATTAATGGCACGAGGTGGTCGCAAGACTCCTCCCCCACCTAATCGCACACCCATAGTGACTAGAATCCATTCACAAGATATCATCCCCCCTCAAACAGCGACTACTTCAACCGAAGATCCTCAGATCACAGTTGAGCTAGCAACCCCTAATCCTACAAGCGGTGATATACAAGAAATTTTTAGACAATCTCTTATTAAATCACACAAAGCCTTTGCTAGTCTCAGGCAACCACATCGCACGTGGGGTCAACCTTTAGACTTCTCAGAAGTCATAGAACAACTAGGTGATATAGACCTTACTGTGAATCCTACAGATCCAAACACAAATCCTACTGCAGGAGGATCTGGGATACCTCCTTCACCCCCTCCCTCATTTCCTTCTTCTTCTGGAGGAGATTCCTCTTCTGACGAAGGTAAACCACCTTCCTGTCCTTCCACACCCGATTCCCCAATGGAAAATTAGAACAACCCTACTAGACCATGGTTGGACCAGGATGTTGTAGTAGTACTTGGTGCCCAACATCCTTTTCCTAAGCACCCAGAGAAATGGCTTCCTAAGTTTGATCCCGATTCAAAACAAATAGCAGAAGATCATATCAAAAAATTCATGTTAGCCATCAGACTCCGTAACGTTGAACATGAAGATGTTGTCTATAGGTTGTTCCCTTACACCTTTGAGGGTAATGCGTCCACTTGGTACTTTGCCCAGCAGCCTCACACCATAGTGTCTTGGGAAAAGTTTGAATCAATTTTTTTGGAAAAATTCGGAGATGGAAAACCTCTGGAGGTCTTAGTCATGGATCTTTCAAACTTAAAAATGAATGCTAAAGAAAAAGTTAAAGATTTTAATCAAAGATTTTTAACACTTAAGAATAGAATCTTTGCAGACTCTATGCCTGCTGAGAGTCTTGTAATAGCTTACTACACTAAGGCTCTACATCAAAGTATAGTTATTTGGGTGAAAAGATCCAAAAAGGAAACATTGTTAGAAGCCTTTGAAGAGGCTACGCAAATTGAAAAAGACATTCTTAGTCTTAAGGACTCCTCTAGCAACGAGACTGAGACTATTTCTTCTTCCAAGAAGAAGATTGAAATTCTTCCCAGGCCTACACAAAACAAAACATAACCCGAAAACTCTGATTTGGAAAATTTAACCAAAGTTGTACAAAAGTTATCTAATCAAGTCGTAGATTTAAAAAGGTCAACTGAGGAAGCCTCTTCGAGTAAAGGACCCTACAAACCTCCTTTCCGAAAACCTTTCCCAACAAGCCAGCCTAATCCAAACCCCGAAGGCTTGAACCTAGAAAGTTTGCAATACGCTCTTCAGACAATTCTAGGATCCCAAGATGACTTGATGCCTCCTGAAATTCCTCAAGAGGAAGTCGAGTAGGAAACAACCCAAGAAGAAGAGTCTTCTATATTTGGTCACCTCTCCGATAATATCTTCCAAGCTAACTTTGAGACTGTGCACCCTTACAATACTAGGAGCAAGACCGCAAACAAACTTCCTGCCGATAACACTACAACTTTACCTCCAAATCCATCTAAATCAGCAGAAATTAAATAGAGTAACGCTAGCCCTAAAATAGATTATGATGTTGTTGAAGACCTTAAGAAGTTACGTGCTAACATTTCTATCTATGAGTTGTTGAAATTTCCATTTTTGTTACAGAAGATGTTGCAAAATATTTTAGACAATGGCAAGAATGGTAATTCAAATGGTAATAAGGTTGTGCAAAGCAAAGTTCCGCAGAAGACTTCCACAAAAAGTAATCTGGATCCTCAATATAAAGGAAGCCTTCATGTACCAAATGTAAATAACAATGTAAATAGTGTGAATAATTCAGATAAAGTAGTCTTAGAAAATGCGAGTAAGAAACCACAAGCTACTACTCTAAACACTCACAAGAATGTACCTCCTTTTCTTTTAACTTTCGAAATCTTCAACAGAAATGTGCATAACTGTATGGTTGACTTAGGATCATCATCAAATGTGATGCCTTGGTCAGTCTTCCAAAAGATTAATGCCGAAGTAGAACCATCTTCTTTGAAAATCATACAACTTGATAGAACAGATGTTAAAGTTATAGGCGAATTGAAAAATGTATTGATTAGATTATCGTCTAACCCAAAGGTTCATCAAGTTATCGATATAATTGTGGTTGATATTCCAGAAGTATATGGTATGTTTTTGAGCAGGGACTGGTCGGAGTAGCTTCGTGGTTACTTCGCAACAGACTGGTCTCACTTGTGGCTTCCAGAAAACGACAAGCCTAACAAGATCAGGGTGAATCGTGAGCGTTACCTCAAGTTCACGGTGACAGACTTGAATGACCCCAATGAACCATATACACCTCTGGAAGATTCACCTGAAGTCCAAGGAATGGACACCTACTTCGGAAATTTCAGGGCTGAAATTTCACCTATCGACAATTCGCGACAACAATCTGACATCAAAGCATATACGCAACCAACATCTTTTATCCAACAGTCTTGTGAGCCTAGTAAGAATCAAATTTGGTCTCTATATTTCGATGGTTCCAAGTCGAAAGAAGGAGCTGGCGCAGGCTACATCATCATTGATCCGGCAGGTAATAAAACATTATTGGCTTGTAGATTAGAATTTGAATGTACTAACAATGTTGCAGAATATGAGGCTTTATTACAAGGTCTCAGAAAAGCCTTAGACATGCACATTCAAAATCTAGTTGTATTCGGCGACTCAGAGATAGTGGTCAGGAAGGTGAGAAATTTTATACATTATCTTACCCCGCATCTCAAATGTTACCAGTCTGAGGTATGGAGTTTAATAAACAAATTTTCTGCTTTTAATATAAATTCCATTCCTAGATCAAGTAATGTTGAAGCAGATCTACTCGCTAATGTTGCCTCTAAACTTCTTCCTGCAGAAGGATTATCTCCAAACACATTCTCTATGGAGATATTGTTTCGACCATCTGTTCCTAATAATATCACGAACTGGAGAGTATTTGATGATGATCAGCAGATCATTAACTTTCTGCACATGGAAGAAACCTTCCAAGGAGCTGTGATAGATGAACAAACACATGATGATAATTTGCATGACTTTACGGTAATACCTAATCTGAAACCTCCTGAAGCTCAATTGGACATGGTAAATTCCTTACCCAAATCTGTTGCTAGATTAGAAAAGTTTTATGATTTTGAAGATAAATTTAAAAAGACGGTCAATTGTAAAACCAACAGTTCCTCATTGTCTTATGAAAAAGTCGATTTAGGAACTAGTGAAAACCCTCAGTATGTCAACTTAGGCTTGGGATGTTCTAAGCAAGAAAAAGCTTCTTTTTTTAAATTATTTAAAGAATTTAAGGATGTTTTTGCTTGGACTTACGAAGATCTTAAGACATTCGATCCTAACATTATACAGCATGTCATCCCGATGAAACCCCAAACCTTGCCTTTCCAACAGAAACTGAGGAAAATGCATCCGAAACTGGAACCGACTGTACAAAAAGAATTGAATAAACTCCTTAGTGCTAAAATAATTTTTCCTGTTAGACACACTCAATGGGTATCCAACCTTGTCCCAGTGCGGAAGAAAAATGGGGAAATTCGACTTTGTGTCGATTTCTGAAACCTCAACAAAGCGTCTGATAAAGATAATTATCCTGTCCCTCCCATGGAACAGATACTTCAACAAGTATCCGGTTCTGAGAGGCTGTCCTTATTGGATGGTTTCTTTGGATACAACCAAGTTTTAATGTCTTTGTCAGACTAGTTAAAAACTACCTTCCGTACCCCGTGGGGCACTTATGCGTATCGCAAAATGCCCTTTGGTTTGATTAATGCCAGTGCTACCTTTCAGAGAAAAATGGATATTTCTTTCCGAGGCTTGATCAATCACTCCGTAGTAGTCTACCTAGATGATGTGACCATTTATTCAAAAAACAAAGACGATCATCTAGCTCACCTACGAGTCGTTCTGCTACAATGTCATAAATTCGACATCTCCTTGAACCCTAAGAAGTCCATCTTTGCAGTAGAACAGGGTAAAATACTAGGATTCATTGTGTCTAGCGATGGAATGATTATTGACCCCGAGAGGACCCAAGTCATCGCTAAACTTCCCCCGCCCACTTCCAAGAAATCCATGCAGTCCTTCCTTGGCCAGATTAATTTCGTGAGAAGATTTGTTCCCAGTTTCTCCGAAATGGTCAGGCCTCTCCAGAACCTGATTAAGAAGGACACCCAATATCACTGGGGACCCACTGAAAACCAAGATTTTAATGATATAAAGAAGGCTATAATTAATGCTCTGTCTCTCATGAGCCCTGATTTCTCTCAAGACTTTACACTCTATACTTTTGCCTCTGATCGTTCCTATGCCGCAGTTCTAACTCAGAAGAATGTCGAGAACAAAGAAGTACCCATCGCCTTTATGAGCTCTGCTTTCAAAGTCGTTGAACTTAACTACCCAGCAGTTGATCGACAAGCCTATGCTGTCTTCAAGGCAGTTAAGCATTTCCGGTCTTATCTTTTGAAGTCGAGAACGAAGGTCATTGTTCCTTACCCTGCCGTTAGGAACTTGTTAGTGCAAAAAGAGTTAGGAGAGAAAAGAGCCAACTGGGTCACCTCCTTGCAGGAGTATGACCTAGAGATCACTCCAGCTCAGATCATGAGAGGCTAAGGGTTGTGTAAATTGGTAGTTGATTCATAAACTGAACAAAAAGAAGATAGTGATATGTCAATCCTAGAACAACGCGATCACAGTTTAATTTGTTGCGCACAAAACCTAGTGAGTCCTTGGTACGACGATATTAGACACTGTCTTCAACATGGATCAACACCCCGTCACCTTGACCCTGCCAAAAGAAGAGCATTGAGACTAAAGTCTTCCTCCTTTCACCTAGTTAACGGTATACTGTTTCGTCAGAATTTTGATGGCATACTGATGCGTTGTCTCGAAAAGGACGAAGCAGAGAGAGTTTTTCTCGAGTTGCATGCAGGTGAAGTTGGTGGTCACTTCGGTGGCGATACCACTACTCATAAAGTATTAAGAGACGGTTATTACTGGCCAACACTTTTTAGAGACTCCCACGCCTTGTGCCGAAAATGTATCATTTGTCAGAAAGCGCCAGGGCGATTGCAAAAACCAGTCTTCCCCTTGCAGCCCGTTACAGTTGATTCTCCTTTCTAGCAATGGGGCCTTGACATCATTGGTCCTATTAACCCTCCATCCTCACAGCAGCACAAGTACATTGTGACAGCTACTAATTACTTTACTTGATGGTCTGAAGCCGTCGTGCTAAAAACTGTTAACACAAGTCAGGTGATAGCTTTTCTGAACTCGCATATCATTACCCGTTTTGGCATCCGATTGTCTACTCTTTGATAACACTTCATACTTTTCTTCTCTTGAAATGAGTGAGTTCACCTTAGAAAAAGGAATAAATCTGAAGTACTCCGCTAGTTATTATCCCTAGGGCAACGGTCTAGCAGAGTCAACAAACAATAACTTGATCAAGATTATCAAGAGAACTGTGGCTGAAAATCACAAGAACTAGCACAATGCACTGCTGAATGCACTGTGGGCTGATAGGGTAACACCCAAAGCTGCTATAGGTAATTCCCCTTTTTTCCTCGTTTATGGCAGAGAATCTATTTTTCCACCTCATGTTCTTCTTCCTTCGCTCCAATTGTCACAAAAGGTTCAAGAAGAAGAATGTCCCCCTTTAGAAAGCCGTATTAATGCTTTGATGAAGTTAGAAGAAGTAAGAATCCAAGCCAAGCGTAAAATAGATCAACATCAACAACTGATTAAAAGCTGGTTCGATTATAATTCTGCTTCTGATAGAAATTTTGAAGTAGGCGATCTCGTCTTGAAGTGGGACAAACCACACGAAGGGAAGGGTGAACACACTAAATTTCAAAATTTGTGGCTTGGGCCATTCTTGATTGCTGAAAAGTTGGGTCCTAGTTCCTTTCGTTTGTGGAGTCTTGAAGGACAGCTTGACACCTACCTGGTGAATGGCCAAGTCCTGAAAAGATACTTTGCCTGATTTCCATCCTTGTATATTATGTAAATATTTCCTTTTGTTTTTATTTTTTCCTTTGTTTTTGTTTTATGATTTTGATTTGATTGATCAATTTGGTGTGTTTTGAAACATATGCATGCTTATACACTGAACCATTTAGACATAGACCATAGAAAAATCTCTTCGCTGAAATAACTTCTAAAAGATTGTACAAACATCAGTGATTTATATTTCTGAAAATGATATTGGAAAATGTTGTTTGAAAGAAGTTTACTATTTCAATCTCTAAGTGAAGTTTGTCATGGTTATCTTTATCTTTTTACGCTGTCCCTTTTCCGTAAAGGAATGACTCAAAAAAGGATGTCTCCCTGTCAAAGTAAGTTGTTTTATAAATAAAACATTTCTAGAGATGAATAAGGACAGTATTTAAAAAAAAAAAAAAAATTCTGATGAGGTCTGAAAAATATGAGAACATATCAAGATTTTTCAGCGTCACCCCGCTCAGCTATCTATAAAAGAAAAACAAAATAAAAATATTAGTAAGAGCTGTGGGAAGTGTTTGTAAACTCGTCGGGATACTGAACAGGTCCGCTGGCAGCGGGGCAATGCAAACATGGCGCCAAGACAACTTCGTCGGGGTACTGAACAGGCCTGCTGGCAGCGAAGCAATGTCGGGTACATGAAAATATGTGTAAAAAATTATAAGAAACCTCTTTTAAAAGTCCTTTATTCTAATCTAGAGCTTCTTGACAGGATAAAGACGTCCGAGTGGGTTAAATGGAAACCCTGTCGAGGCTATGGACGCCTACAGGCAGCAGTGGCCATGCCAACAGTATTGAAGATTTTATCATAAAAATCATGACTTGCTGATCTTTAAGACTGTTATTGGTTTGCATCTTTTAAAACTTCGCTGGAAAAGATAGTTGATGATGATGTAGTATGATTTTCTGGTTGTTTTTTCAAGTCGAATTTTTCTTTGCTGTCCCGATCTGAATTCATTTCTTTTAACAGAGATAACTGCTTCGCCCAGCGTGTCGCCATTGTTGGCAGCCAATTCATTTTTTTTTTTAATTTGCCCTAAAAAGCTGCCTACACCCCTTGTCTCATTAACGACAAATCATCGTCACATTGTGCTACAAGACATCGTATTCATTTTTGCGACAATTGCAATTTGGTTTCATTTTAGTTTTCACAACTGAAAGTGCGAAAACACCTCTCTCGTTGTTTTGACTGTCGTCGTCTTTTATTGATTTGCTTAAAGACACTTAACCATTGATTTGTCACATCACTGCAAAAGGTTATTTCAAACTATATCCATTCACTTTAATTGCACAACTTGATTTCTTTGATAAAGTATTGAAAATGTTAAGTTATGAGTTATGTTTGATGTCATAAGGGTCATAATTGATTTTGGTTTTATATATGATATAATTCTTATTGTTTTGAACTCTTAACTTATTGTTTTCATATGGTCATTGGTTGCAAGTTTTTCACACTTCGATTATGCCAAAAACACATTAGCAATATCATAAGTTTGATTTCATATAAAATGGCAATGGTTTGAGTTTTGCAAAGGCGCATTGATCAACCTTTTGGATTTTGGATTTTATGGTTTGAACCCTTGCTCGGTACATTGTTTTGTGAGTTGATATTACTTTGAACGATCATAGCTTCGAACTATGCATTGGCATGGTTGAACTAACACGGGTTTAAAACGTTTGATTGACACGACAGATCGTTGGTTAATGTTGGATGTCATGTTTGAAAGAACTGTGCACTTGGCGTATGATTATGACATATGGTGTTGGTTATTTTTCGGATGAATGGCACGTTGATATGTTTGTACACCTATTTGGCTGGCTGATACATATGGTTTAAAATGATTATGATTATGGTATGAATAGCACTGTACACGGTCATTAATACATTGCATGACGGTGGTAATCCCACCACCTTCGCACGCATGCAATTAATTCCCTGCCTCTTTGAGCGCTGAAGCTGTTTAACCCTATCGTTTTTGACCCTGTGCTTTGTTTGTTCAGTCCAAACCCCACCATGCACAGAAGCCATGGCTCCTGTCGTAAGGGCAGAGCCCAATGGGTGCCAAGCATTGTTAATGTTTGATGGTGCGTATAGCGACCTGGAAGAATTCGGGTGGCTTGCTTTCATAAGGAAATTTGATGGTTACAACATCACTGTGGCTCTGCAATTTGCATTATCATTTGATGGCTGCCAAGCCAAAGTTGGAGATGTCCAGCTTGAAATCACTAAACAGTTCCTCAGCTTGGCAACCAGCCTGCTTGTCTCGGGACAAAAATGGTCGAAAAGTTGCAAGGTAGACGATGTCCCGTGGACATTGTTATTTCAGTCTTGGACAGTGAATTCATGCGACAGAGGTTTGCCTGCAAAGATGTTGAAACCCCGCTAGTATGATCTCTTGATGATTATCAAGCAATTCGTTACTTGTGAAGGCAGGTACGGGTTCATTTTCTTGTTTCACCTGCGTTTATTAATGGTTTTTATGGGTTTCGAGCTTAGTATGCCCCATTATTTGCATAGAAGTTTGTTCAAAATGGATAAAAGGTACAAGCGCAGCCAAGCTGACACCAACCTCTTCCATTTGGGGTTGATTAAAATGATATCGGTGTACGATTTAGGGTTACGTCGTGATTCTTGGCATGATTTTCTCAGCCGTAATGGCTTTGAAGAATCAAACCCTCCACAGGTGGATAAGCCCATGGTGACCGAAAGCAGACCTACCCTTGTGCCTTAGAGTGTTTTACTACCCAAACCCCAACCTGATTCACCTACAAGTTTGCCTATGGCTGTGACTAAACATGCCGAAGTTGATAAACCCACGACCAAAAAGCCTAAACCTAAGACTAGTGCTAATTCAAAAGGCAAGAAAAATGCAAGGTTAATCTCGCGCATGGTGAGGAATAAACCCAAACCCCCTGTTAAATTAGAGCCTATCGTGGTCAGTGAAGACTCTGATTCTGAAGTTGAACGTTTTCTTTCCGATGAGTATCCTTACTCGGAAGGCTTGTGTAACAAACCTCCTTATGATTTTGTCAAGAATTTGCCACCATGTTGGCGGGATAACCCTGACTTCCCTGGTATTGAACCACCTCATGAAACCCTTGGTAAATCATCGAAACCCTCGACTGCTCAACCTGTTGCTGCACCTTGTGATCAATGTGGGTTATGGGTGGAAAGATACTACTTGGATGTACCTACGTTGCAATCCAGAATCCATGATTTGGAAAACCAAGTGGCAAAGCTCACTGGTCAGAATGCAAAGGTGCAACCCTCTGATAAGAAGCAACGAACCACGGGTTCAATCCTGTTCAAAATGTCGAGTCTGCTACTGCAATTGTCAATTGAAAATTGACATAGTCTCAGCAACTGTGATGGTATAATTTTCACTCATTTATATTACTCTCTGCATACATATTTCGCCCGCTCTGTTACATAAGCATGCTTTGCTGTATATAATGTTTGTTTTATAAATCAATTTTTGTTATAGTTTAGGATTTAATTGGATTTGGTTTTGATTCGATGGATCATCGAAGAGATATGATTGTTCAAATTTAGCTCGATGCTCTGTTAATAAGACAAGCTATTAATATTGTTAAAAATGGACTATTGTTGGTGTCCTGATTTTTGAATACAGTCAATGATATAATTCGAATTGGTTATGATATGAGTATGATTAATAAATGGATTAACTTTTTCAATTTCCTTCGATCAAATTTCATACTTTTCTGTTGATACATAACCAAATTGCAACTGATTTAATTCTCATTGATCGCAACTTATTCGATCCATATATTGTTTGAATTGGATTCTGATTAAGGTCACGATATTATTTCTATAATTAACTCCATTGAGATTTGTGTGGATTATTGCTCAGTTCATGAATCTGTAGATTTTATCGTGCCTCTGTCCATTGACTGTGTAAAGATTCTCGAGTCGATATGATTTCATCCGATTACAATGGAGGTTGTTTACACATCATGCTTTTAATTAAAGGATATCAATTCATTGCTATAACTAGTCGATGACAGTTATGACTATACCCGTGAACTGTTGGAAATTCAACATACAAAGTCTATGGCTAGATTCTATGGATATAGTTATGCATGTTCTATCGTGATGGATTTCTATATTGCCAATTGATTAAATGATATGAATCTTATGCAAATCAATAATGATTGTTTTGTATCTCATACGATTTGGTTTACCATTGATTGCATTCATGGAATAGTCTTGTTAAGATTTGATTTGATTTTATGTCAGTTGGGAAAACAGAGCATTCCTACTCTGTTCCGATTGTATTCTGTTCGATTTGGTTTGATTTAAAGGATTATTTTTATTGAATCATTAGTAATTTGTTGATTATTAAAAGATGATTGTATTCGATTTGATTTGATTATATATATGATTCTGTTTACTATTCTAGACCAGCTACAGAATCAGAAGATTCTGTAGCTAAGTCTATAGAGTCATTTTTTATTGTTTTCTTAATAAAATACTCCTCTAACTTGATCTTTGTGTCTATTACAGGCAAATTCGAATTGGCAATGGATATTAGGAGCAGTTGGAAGATATCTTAAGGATTTCACTTGCATTTTTAGTTACTTAGTTTAAGGGATTTTGGGATTATTCCCAGATTGTGTAAGACTATTTGCTATTATTCACAAGGATGTTTTACCTTGTGAGAAACTTGTATAAACCGATGGTTTTGTAATAATTGATGATCCTCAATTGTGGGAGAACAAGGATATAGAATTGTGATTCAGACTGGAGCAGAACTGGTGTCTCGTCATAGCTTTTGCTTTTCAATATATCAACACTCTGTTCCATGTTTTGTATATCATTTTGTTTATGGTTTAGTATTACTTTGCTATCTAAATCAAGCTCAAGTGATATAATCTTATTGTTGTCATCTATATCTTGTTTCTTCCAAATAGATAAAAGACATAATAGTTGTTGATTCTGTTTGTGAATGATAGCTTTGTCTTCTTCATAAATCGAATTGTTATATATAAGTTTGCTGCATAATAGGTTTCCCTTTTGCAGGAATTTATAATCACAAAATTGTTATGATATTCTTTTATGTCTTGTTTGTCCTGTAACATACTTCAAGAAGCAACATAGCTGATCGTTTTCGAGAGGCTTTTGGACTAAACGGTGTGAATTTTTCCTCCGAACAGCTTAGAAGCAATCATACACAGGGACAACTTGGAGCGTTTCCAGGTTAATTAGAGTGTAGTTTACTGTTTTCATTAAGTAGTTTAATATAGATGCAAGTTTATTAGATTTATATTAGATCGTTTAATTTCAGTAAATTATATTAGATTTTTTAATTTCAGTTAGTTTACTTTCTTATTCATAAATCATAAAATCAAAAAAGAGTTATCTTCGCTGTCTTTGGACATCAAGCAATTAGTTTCACTGGTTTTATTCAAATCTGTAGATTGTATGCAATGTATATTTGTGAATAAACTGTAATTGACTTGATAATTAGATAGTTGATTTGAGTTATTATAATCATAGTTAGTATCTTGTATATATAATAGTTAGTAGTTCATAGTTAGATTAGTGAAGTTAGTTTCTTTCTTTGTTTTATTAGTTTCTAGTTTCCTTTATTATAGTTAGTTTTTCTTTAGTTAGTTTAGTTAGATTTCTTAGCTCAGATCATTTCTCTTCGGTTTTCATAGGAGACCTTAGAGTGGCCAACGGAGCCGTTAAACTCGTCAGGGTGGTCCATTCCAAATGGCTTGGGTTATTTAGACAACCCCGGACTGGTTCCACTCTCCCAGTTGACAGACGGTCAGTTTTGCCCGTCAACAAATACTTAGATAAGTTTGTCATTGTATTTTTAGATGAAATTATTATATATTCTAAGTCAGAGGAAGAGCATGAACAACACTTGAGGATGGTATTACAAGTATTAAGGAAGCATCCGTTGTATGCCAAATTGAGCAAGTGCTCATTTTATGATAAGAAAATTCATTATTTGGGAGATATCATTTCAGAGGATGGGATAACAGTGGATCCTGAGAAGATAGAAGCCATTAGAGGATGGTCAGTGCCAAAGAATGTAACAGAGGTTAGATCATTCATGGACCTTGCAGGCTACTATAGGAAATTTATTGAAGGATTCTCAAAGATTGCACACCCAATCACTTCCTTGCAAAAGAAGGGTGTGAATTTTCAGTGGACATTGGATTGTGAAAAGAGTTTCCAACACTTGAATCAATTATTAAGAAATTCTCCAATACTAAGGATTGTAGATCCAAATGAAGACTTCATTGTATGCATTGATGCATGTAAATAAGGTCTTGGTGGATTCCTCAGTAAAAATGGGTTTGTTGTATGTTATGAATCAAGGAAGTTAAAGGAGCATGAAAGACATTGTGCCACTCATGATTTGGAGTTGGAAGTTGTTAGCACTCCAATAGTCACTTTCCGACTACAAATGAGAGTAATCTTGGTAACATATAATTGTAAATGGATTAAAATAGTTTGACTAGGTGAATTAGCAAGAGAAGAGTAAAAAGGAGGGCATGAGACTATTGCAAATACATTCCATTAGGCATGGAGTTATAACATCCTATAGATCAAAGGAAATCAAGTTTCCTACAGACAAAAGGCTTATGCAAATATGGATAGAAGAATAGAAGGTAAACAAAGAGAAGAATATCCACGTAACATATATCCTTTCTGTAATACATATTAAAGAGTGTTTGAACAATAATCTATGATTAATAAACAATTACCACAAATCCTTTGCAGCTCATGAATTCATTAACCAAAGGAAGATTTTGATCTTAAAAATATGTAAATACTACTCAATCAAGATGACAATATAAAATGATAACAAATAACACAAAGTATGATAAGAAACTCTCATGAATCTCTAATGGCATAAATGCTACTTACAACAGGCTCTTAGGCTTACAATTGAGCAAATAAACTACTCCTCTAGCTCTCTCCTCTCTTGGATCATGAATCCAACCCCCATACCCTCTTTTGAAATGAATATATATCCATATAGGTCCTTTCCATATTACCCATTCAAACTCCAACCCCTTTCCCAAAATAGAAACAACTACAAACATAAAATGACACGTTTTAACTGATTTCCTGCTTTTCAGGAGGCAAAATTATGAAAAATAGGCTTCAAAACACCACTTGTAATTCTAAAACCATAATATATGTGTAAAATATGAGAAATGATTTTGTATATAATATTGTTATAAATAAATATCTCTCTTAATTTATTTAAATTCATCTCTAGCTGGCCGGAATAGGTGTCACAAAAACATGTCCCGAATAGGAAATCACGAAAACGAAAAACATAGGGCTCAAATATTCTTTCAAATCTCCCAATTCGTGACACACATGTGAAAAATAAAATAGTTTAATGTTCATAGGTCCATTATTGACAAAAACTTCATTCATATTGTTAAAATTCATCCTGGTTCACCCAAAAATTCTCCTGGAATTCAGCTGGTCAAAAATATAAGTTCAATGTTCTAGAACAAAGTTTCTGCAGCACATTCTGTAGCGCCATGTCTGTGTATAATATCTCTCTAACCATAACAAATTTTAAAAACATGAGAGATTATTTTGTTATATGGTATGTGATGAACACAAACCTCCTCCATTTTTCAAAAATACCTTCCCATTTGTTCATCACACAAGTTTTAAGTTAGTCACTCAAAACTGGCAGAAACATCGTTGCAAAATAACTATGTGAAATTGGTAGTTCCCATCATGAATTTAGATATGTGGATTTGGTAGTGCCACTGTGACACAGTCATGAGAAATTGGTAGCGCCCATCATGAATTTAGATATGTGGATTTGGTAGCACCACTCCTCTATTTTAGGAAAGTCTCCATTCACATAAGCTTGATTTTTAATGTGTGCATGGAGTTTCTAACTCGTATCTTGTGCTGATGATAGGTGTGATTGGCTCTCGGTCTTGATTCTTGAGGAAGATTGCATTGTGGAATCTCTTAATTCATTAGTGCTACAACATAGATAGTAAAATTAACCAAATTTTCTAGTGCAAAATCTTGTGCTAACATAGGCTCCATGGGGGATAGAGAGATCCATGTGAGGATATAAGAACTCTTTTTGCAGATCCAGTGACTTAGTGTTGGGTTGTGGAGCATGATTTGATATATCATGTTTAAGACAACATACTAACAACTTATACTAATCTACTTACAAACAGAAAGAAAACACACCTGCTCCTGATGGAGCTTATTTATGTACAAAACCTAAGCTAACTGACTTTTACAATGGGCTAGGTGAAGGAAAACTTCCACCAAAGCCATTTAAGCAACTTGCTGACACGAGTCTTTATAATTCCAATGATTAACAATAGACAAGAGGAATATGAAAGTAGTTTGAAAACATTACCTATATCTCCTCTAACTGTTGCTAACACAATAAATTTTACAGGTTCCAAAACATTTGATAAATACAACTCCATATACACCCCTACAGGGTCATGAAAATGGTGAAAAAACACATGGGAATGATAGAATATTTCTTCTTCCACTTCAGGCTGCTAACTGTAAAATGCGGGTACAAGTGGAAGAAGGATTGACGTAGGTGGTTGTGGATCTACTTATAACTGTTGATTTACTTCTGGCTGTGTATAAACAATCTCTTCATGTACCTCAAATAAGGGTTGCTCCTAGTCAAATCTTCGAGTTACATCTTCTGTGAAAAGGCCAACCTCTGCATCATCCTCCCTGTCTTCATAGTTATTAAATATAGGATAGGCTTGTTGCTCATCATCACTAGAATATTTGTCAAAAATGGGATGCCCTTCATATCTATGATCAACCTCTAAAACAATAATTTCATCAAGAATATAACTATTAAAAATATCTATTTCAGGAACAATAGTAATTGTTGTTTCTAGTTGTTCATACACATGATTTTCATCTGAACCAAAGTTATGAATGTTGTCCTCTCTAAATACAGGAGTATTATTTATACTTTCATTTGGAAAGTGAATAAAATATTTTTCATCTTTATATTCGACAGAGAAATATAACAAATCTTGAGCACATTCTACATATCCCTCACAACAGTTATGACAAATAATTTTAGAGGGATAAAACCTTTTGCAGTGTTCATTGAATACTCTGTGGAAATCCTTCAAGGATGAAATGCTGGAAGGGGGTAATGAGAAATACCATTTACATTCATCCCCATCTAATGAATACATGAACATTTTCATCAACATATCTTCATGATGGATGTCAAGTTGATGCATCAACGCATGAAATTATTGAACATTCTCAATAGGGTTGTCATTCTCACCTTCATAAAATCTGGGCATCAATTCTTTCCATTCATCAATTCGAGGCACAGGATGTGGATAACCATCTATGACTGAGAAATTGAGTGGGGAAAACCTCCTGGGCAGAATAACCTCCATAGCTATTTAATCTGTCTCATTCTAGTGGAGTCACCAACAGATTCTTAACAATGGAGTCACCATGGTGACTATGCAGTCTTGAGGGTGTCCAACTTTGGTCACCATCTAAATTTGGAGTTGTGCAATGTCGTTCTTCCTAGGGAGATTTTCAATCTTCTCAAATCCGTCCCCGACAACGGTGCCAAAAATGTTAGCACTCCAAGAGTCACTCCCAGACTACAAATGAGAGTAAGCTTGGTAACATATAAATTTAAATGGATTAAAATAGTTTGAATAGGTGGATCAACAAGAGAAGAGTAAAAAGGAGGGCATCAAACTGTTGCAAATACATTCCATTGGGCATGAAATTATAACAACCTACAGATCAAAGGCAATAAAGTTTCCTACCAGACAAAAGGCTTATGCAAACATGGATAGAAGAATAGAAGGTAAAATAAAGATAAGAATATCCACATAATAGATATCCTTTCTGTAATATAGATTAAAGAGTGTTTGAACAATAATATATGATTAACAAACAATTACCACAAATCCTTTTCAGCTCATGAATTCATTAACCAAAGGCAACTTTTGATATTCAAAATATGTAAATATTACTCAAGAAATATGAAAAGATAAAATGATAGCAATGAACACAAAGTCTGATAATAAACTCTCATGAATCTTTAATGGCAGAAATGTTAATTACAACAGGCCCTCAGGCTTAGAATTGAGAAAATAAACCGCTCCTCTAGATCTCTCCTCTCTTGGATCATGAATCCAACCTCCTTACCCTCTTTTATAATGAATATATATCCATATAGGTCCTTTCCAGATCAATCATTCGAACTCCAACCCCTTTCCCAAAATAGAAACAACTACAAACAAAAAATGACATGTTTTAATTGATTTCCTGCTTTTCAGGAGGCAAAATTCTGAAAAATAGGCTTCAAAATGCCACTTGTAATTCTAAAACCATAACAGTTGTGTAAAATCAAAGAGAATTTTTCATAGATAATATTTTATGAATAAAAACCTTTCTTGTTTTCCTTAAATTCATCTCCAGCTCACTGGAATAGGTGTCACAAAAACATGTCTCAAATAGGAAATCACGAAAACAAAAAACATAGGGCTCAAATATTCTTTCGGATCTCCCAATCCATGACACCTATGTGAAAAATTAAAGAGGTTAATGTTCATGGGTCTGTTATTGACAATAATCTCCTTCATATTTTTAAAATTCGTCATGGTTCACCCATAAATACTCCTAGAAGTCAGTTGGTCAAAACTATAAGTTCAATAGTCTAGAACAAAGTTTCTGCAACACATTCAATAGTTCCATGTATCTGTATAATATCCCTCTAACCATAACACATTTTAAAAAACTAAGAAATGTTTTTGTTATTCGGTATGTCATGAACATAAGCCTCCTCCTGTTTTCAAAAATACCTTCCCATTTGTTCATAACACAAGTTTTAAGTTATTCACTCAAAACTGGCAGAAGTGTCCTTGCAAAATAACTCTACGAAATTGGTAGCACCCATCATGAATTCAGATATGTGGATTTGGTAGCACCACTGTGACACAATCACGTGAAATTGTTAGCAGCCATCATGAATTCATTTATGTGGATTTGGTAGTGCCACTCCTCTGTTTTAGAAAAGTCTCCATTCACATAATCTTTCTTTTTAATGTGTGCATGGAGTTTCTAACCCATGTCTTGTGTTGATGAAGGGTGTGTTTGGCTCTCGGTCTTGATGCTTGAGGAAACTGGCACTGCAGAATATCTTAATTCAACAGTGTTACAAAATAGATCGTAAAATAACCAAATTTTCTAGTGCAAATTCTTGTGCTAACATAGGATCCATGGGGGATAGAGAGCTCCCTGTGAGGCTCTAAGAACTCTTTTTGCAGCTCCAGTGCCTTAGTGTTGGATTGTGGAGTCATGCTCTGATATATCATGTTGAATACAACATACTGACAAATACTAGTCTACTTAAAAATAGAAATCAAACACACCTGCTCCTGATGGAGCTTATTTATGTACAAAACCTAAGCTAACTGACTTTTACAATGGGCTAGGTGAAGACAAACTTCCACCAAAGATATTTAAGAAAAATGTTGGCATGAGTCTTTATAATTACAATGATTAAAAACAGACAAGAGGAATATGATAGTAGTTTGAATACATTACATATATCTCCTCTGATTGCTACTGACACAATAAAGTTTATAGGTTCCAAAAAATTTGATAAATACAACTCCATATACACCCCTACAGGGTCATGAAAATGGTGACAAAACACATGGGACTGATAGCATTGTTCTTCTTCCACTTTAGGCTACTTACTATAGACTATGGGTACAAGTGGAAGAAGGTTTGATGTGGGTGCATGTTGATCCACTGATAAATGTTGATTTACTTCTGGTTGTGTATAAACAATCTCTTCATGTGCCTCAACTAAGGGCTGCTCTTGGTCAAATCTTCGAGTTACATCTTCTGTGACAAGGAAAACCTCTACATCATCCTCCATGTCTTCATAGTGATTAAATATAGGATAATCTTGTTGCTCATCATCACTAGAATATTCGTCAAAAATGGGTTGCCCTTCATATCTATGATCAACCTCTAAAACAATAATTTCATCAAGAATATAACTGTTAAAAATATCCATTTCAGGAACAACAATAATTGTTGCTTCTAGTTGTTCATACACATGGTTTTCATCTGAAACAAAGTTATGAATTTTATCCTCTCCAAATAAAGGATTATTCTTTATACTTTCATTTGGACAATGAATAAAATATTTTTCATCTTTATATTCGGCAGAGAAATCTAACAAATATTGAGCACATTCTACATATCCCTCACGATAGTTATGAAAAATACTTTAAGAGGGATAAAACCTTTTGCAGTGTTCATTGAATACTCTATGGAAATCCTTCAAGGATGAAATGCTAGAAGCGGGTAATGAGAAATACCATTTACGTGCATCCCCATCCAATGAATACATGAACATTTTCATCAATATATCTTCATGATGGATGTCAAGTTTCTGCATCAAAGCATGAAATTCTTGAACATGCTCAATAGGGCTGTCATTCTCACCTTCATAAAATATGGGCAACAGATTTTTCCATTCATCAATTCGAGGTATGGGATGTGGATAACCATCTATGGCTAAGAAATTGAGTGGGGCAAACCTCCTGGCTTAGATAGCCTCCATATCCATTTAATTTGTCTCATTCTAATGGAGTCACCAATGGATTCTTAACAATGGAGTCTCCATGGTGAATGTGCAGTCTTGAAGGTGTCCAACGTGAGTCGCCATCTAAAGTTGGAGTTGTGCAATGTCATTCTTCCCAGGGAGCTTTTCAATCTACTCAAATTCGTCCCCGATAACAGCGCCGAAAATGTTAGCACTCCAAGAGTCGCTCCTAGACTACAAATGAGAGTAAGCTTGGTAACATATAAATGTAAATGGATTAAAATAGTTTGAATAGGTGGATCAACAAGAGAAGAGTAAAAAGGAGGGCATCAGACTGCTGCAAATACATTCCATTGGGCATGGAGTTATAACATCCTACAGATCAAAGGTAATCAAGTTTCCTACCAGACAAAAGGATTATGAAAAGATGGATAGAAGAATAGAAGGTAAACAAAGAGAATAATATCCACATAACATAGATCCTTTCTGTAATATAGATTAAAGAGTGCTTGAACAATAATCTATGATTAATAAACAATTACCACAAATCCTTTGTAGCTCATGAATTCATTCACCAAAGGCATATTTTGATATTCAAAATTTGTAAATATTACTCAAGAACGATGAAAAGATAAAATGATAAAAAAGAACACAAAGTCTGATAAGCAACTCTCATGAATCTCTAATGGAAAAAATGTTAATTACAACATGCCCTTAGGCTTATAATTGAGCAAATAAACTGCTCCTCTATCTCTCTCCTCTCTTGGATCATGAATCCAACCCCCCTACCCTCTTGTACAATGAATATATATCCATATAGGTCCTTTCCAGATCACCCATTCGAAATCCAATCCCTTTCCCAAAACAGAAACAACTACAAACAAAAATTGACACATTTTAACTGATTTCCTGCTTTTTAGGAGGGGAAATTCCAAAAAATAGGATTCAAAACTCCACTTGTAATTCTCAAAAAATAATATCTATGTAAACTCTAAGAGATTTTTTTGTATATAATCTTGTTATAAATAAAAACCTCTCTCGGTTTCTTTAAATTCATCTCCAGTTGTCCATAATAGGTGTCACAAAAACATGTCTCAAACAGGAAATCACGAAAATGGAAAACATAGGGCTCAAATATTCTTTCAAATCTCCCAATCCGTGACGCCTGTGTGAAAAATGAAAGAGTTCAATGTTCATGGGTCTGTTCTTGACAATAACCTCCTTCAGGTTTTTATAATTCATCATGTTTCACCCTAAAATTATTCTGGAAGTCAGCTGGTCAAAAATATCATTTCAACAGTCTAAAACAGATTTTCCGCAACACATTTCGTAGTGCCACGCCTCTGTATAATATCTCTCTAACCATAACACATTAAAAAAAACAGAGAGAGGTTTTTTTTATATGGTATCTTATGAACAAAAACCTCCTCCAGTTGTCAAAAATACCTTCCCATTTGTTCATAACATAAGTTTTAAGTTAGTCACTAAAAACCGATAGAAGCGTCCTTGCAAAATAACTTTGTGAAATTGGTAGTGCCTATCATGAATTCAGCTATGTGGATTTGGTAGCGCCACTATGACACAGTCTTGTGAAATTGGTAGCGCCCATCATGAATTTAGCTATGTGGATTTGGTAGCGCCACTCCTCTATTTTAGGAAAGTCTCCATTCACATAAGCTTGCTTTTTAATGTGTGCATGGAATTTATAACCCATGTCTTGTGTTTATGATAGGTGCACTTGGCTCTCAGTCTTGATGCTTGAGGAATTTGGCACTACAGAATCTCTTAATTCAGCAGTGCTACAAAATAGATCGTAAAAATAACCAAATTTTCTAGTGCAAATTCTTGTGCTAACAGAAGCCATAGTGCATGCCTTGAGGAAGTGGAGGCACTACCTCATGGAGAAAAGGTTTGAGCTAAGGGCAGACCATAATGGTCTGAAATATTTATTTGATCAACCAACTCTAAATGCTAGGCAAAGCAAATGGTGAGAAGTTCTCAGTGGATATGACTTTGATATGAAGCATATCAAGGGGAAAGAGAACAAAGTGGTTGATTCACTCAACAGAAGAGTGCATAAGTTGCATGATACAACCATTAGCATTTACCAATCATATTTGAAAAATATAATTTTGGAGGTTGCAAAATCAGATTTGCAATACAAGGAATTAGTGGAAAAATTACAACAAGGTATTTTGCAATAGAAAATTAAAGAATATAAGCTAGATAATGATGAAATTCTCATGTAAAGGGGAAGAATTTATGTACCAAATTCTCAGGAATTGAAAAATCTGATATTGAGAGAAATGCATAATGTACCTTATGCTGGGCACCCCAGTTATCAATTAACTATTGCAACTTTAAAGTGCCAATATTATTGGATAGGAATGAAGAAATATGTTGTTGGTTTTATTGCCAAATGTTTGGAATGTCAAAAGGTAAAGGCTTAGCATAGACACCCAGTTGGTTTGCTACAACCATTACCCATTCCTGAGTGGAAATGGGAAGTTGTAACAATGGATTTAATCACCGAACTACCCAGAAGAAAAAACAACATGATTCTATCATGGTAGTGGTGGATAAACTTACTAAAGCTGCCCATTTTATTCCAGTAAAGCTCACTCACAAGGAAACCAACATTGTTGATTTTTATATGAGAGAAATTGCTCAATTACATGGTATACCCAAGACAATTGTGTCTGAAAGAGATCCAAAATTTACCTCAAATTTTTGGAAGGGATTATTTAATGGATTTGGAACAAATTTGAATTTTAGTACAACTTATCATCTAGAATCAGATGGACAAACAGAGAGGGTGAATCAAGTGATTGAGGATATGTTGAGGATGTATGTGATGGATAAACCATCAAAATGGGAAGACTACCTACACTTAGTAGAGTTTTCTTATAAAATGGGTACCAAACATCTCTAAAGATGAGCCCATTCGAGGAACTTTATGGAAGAAAGTGCAACACACTGGTAAGTTGGGATAACCCAATAGATAGAGTAGTGGTTGGGCCAGATTTACTCAGGGAAATGGAGGAGAAAATGTTGAAAATAAAACAAAATTTAAAGACTTCCCAAGACAGGAAGAAAAGCTATGTTGATAAGGGAAGAACTCACAGGGAATTTAAAGTGGGTGATCATGTATTCTTGAAAGTGAAGGCCAACAGAAGTTCCCTGAAGTTGGGAAATTGTTCAAAGTTGGAATCTTGCTATTGTGGGTTGTTTGAAATCCTAGAGATGATTGGTCCAGAAGCTTATATGATTGCATTCCCTGCATCTATGTCTGTTCATAATGTATTACATGTATCATTGCTCAAGAAATATATACCTGATGTTAATCATGTTATTGATTGGAATGTGATTCAAGTGGAGCAAGAAGGCGCTTTCCAAGTACATCTAGTACACATTCTGGACCGTAAAATCAAACAGCTCCAAAATCGATCCATGGGGATTTTAAAAGTCCAATGGACATGGTATGGTCCTGAGGACGCTACTTAGGAGCATGAGGATGCAATGCAGGCAGAATACCCGCATATTTTTGAGGATTTTTGAAATTTTGGTGGTATATGTGTACATAATGCACTGAGGGCATTGCATAAATAAGGGGAGGGGATTGTAGTACCCGTAGGTTAAACCCAATAGTAAATGTAAATGCAAATGTACTTAAGCTAGTGAGTTGTTTGATATCATTTTTGTATGCACCTTCCATGGTATAGTGCGCACATGTACTAGGCAGTAAAATGATGAAGTGTGCACATTCTATGATACCGCACACAACAAACTTAAATGCGTGGGATTTTGAGGCCAGGGAGCCTTTATGTATATGTTGTGTTTTATAGGCTGGTGAGGCAGTTTATTATAAGCCAAAAGACTTATGTGATGATTAGGCTAGAGAGCCTAGATGCCAAAGGCCAATGAGCCTATTTTTCTATATGTCTTATCATTAATATAAAATACATCATTGCATGTAGACCGACCATGATAAAAGAGTATGGGAGACTAAACTCTAGTAGTTAGGGAAAGAGGGGGCTAAAATTTAAGGAAAAGGGCTAAGCTAGGGAGCTTAAGACAAAAAAGAATATTATATTAATATTACTTAAAGTATAAAGTATGGATAATTATTTTATCCTAAGTTCTAAGGATGGGGAAAAGTGGGCCAAAGTAGCTCCCAACATGACAAGTGTCAAGTTAGGAACATGGATACACATAGCTTGGACTTAGTTCATTTTTTTATCATTCCATCATCATTCACTCACTCATTCAGTTGTCCTATGTACCTTCTTGTACCTATTTCCATACCCATATCCATATCCATACCTGTAGCTAGTTAGCTTGGGAGATGGACTGAAGAGGCGGTATTTTCAGGCCCATGGTATACTGAAGAGGCGGGTTGTCAAGCCCGTGAAAAATTCTCTGTATGTGAGAGAATTGTTGGAAATTGATTTCCTAAAGGTGTTAGAATGCAACTACAGGGCTCTAAGACTTCCTGTTTGGCCTGTTGTTGAAGCCATGGAAGGGAAGTGGGGAAACCAAGGGACTATTGAGTAGAGAAGAGGCACACTTCCTGGGGTGGGAAAAGCATGTGGGGAATGAGAGACTGTAGGATGTTAGTTTGATTTGGCAGTTGTGATGGAGTATTTCCTATTTTCTGAGATACATCAGCCTGGTTACGAATCCCTTTACCCGGGTGGAGTTTAGTCCCAGCTTGGGGGTGACCCACTGTTGAGAGTGATGAGCATTGTGGTCTAAGGCTGGGAGGTTTGTGGAATTTCTGTACGTAGTTGGTGATATTCTTACCAAGATAAGTGTCAATTGTGTGTTAATTTATATGTTGCATTATTATTTATGTGTTTATTTTTATGGGTTTTTCTTGTGTGTGGTTTATACTTGTCTTTATATTTATGGGTATTTCCTATCTATGCTGCATGTATATGTTTATTGTTATTTCTGCATGAAACTGCCCATTTACAGAATGTATTTGTCTATTTTAAGTTATATATATATAGTTCTTAAAGATTTTATGTGTGTACATGTTTTAATTTGCATACAGTTTGAAAAAATGAATGTGGCATAGCCTAGTTGGATGTTGGGGATGTTACAATATGGTATCAGAGCATTTTCTGGAGTAGCATGGCCTGGCCTAGGTGATCGGGGATGCTACAAATATAGTAACTCAATTTGGATGTCCAATAACATTAATGAGTGACCAAGGGACACACTTCATCAATAATACCATATCAGATTTGACTAAAGAAATCCCAATTCACCAACAGAAGGGTATGCCATACCACCCACAGGCCAATGCCCTAGTGGAAGCATTCAAAAAAATCCTAGAGAATGCACTGAAAAAAATCTACAACATAGGAAGAGATGACCAAGACTTAATAGTTCTTGTTGTACTATAGGCATACATGAAAAACAACAAGAAATTGACAGGGAAAACACCTCTCAGATTGGTATACAAGGAGGTAGTAATGTCACTAGAGTTTATTGTACCAAGCCTATGCATTGCAACTATCACAAATCTTTCAGATTTGGGTGCAATATAGGAATACTTGTCACAACTAGTACAAATAGAGGAGGATATATTGATCACATGATTTCACCAGCAGGTTCAAAAGGAAAGGGAAAAAGCATGGCATGATAGACACATTAAGTCGAAAAAATTCCAAGTAGGAGATTTGGTACTACTATATTATAGAAAATTTATGCAACACCCAAGGAAGTTCTGTATGCACTAGTTAGGACCATATGTGATCAAGGAAGTGATAGAGGAATATGTTTTGCATATAGAAACACTTAACAAAGAAGCATTGAAAGAAAGGGTGAATAGAAGTCGGCTAAAACTCTATCAAGAGGGTTGGAAAGATGCATAATAGGAGTAACCACGGAAGAAAAAAAGAAGAGAGAATGCATGCATAAATAAGGATAATGGGAACTATGTAGAGAGGTGAAACTGCGCCAATCAAGGATATCTGACATAAAATCGATAAACTATACAACAGTAATTGCACCATCCCACACGGAAAGACCGCTAAAATTACGAAAAGGGTGGAAACAACAATTATGAGTGTATAAGGACAAGTCATTAAACTTCTGCTATAACAAGACATAAAGACACCATAAGGCCAAGTCATAAATCCATCACAATGATAGGGATTAAAATCAAAAGGCCACCAATACACAGGATAGAGGGGAAGTACACGACGGAAATACAAGAACGGATTTGGAAATAAAGCACTATTAACACAAACACCTGTCATGCTATGGGAAAATGAGACAGGAGGGAAGGCACGAAGACTAGTGCACAACTAGAAAAAGGATAGAAAAGGAGCTAGGTCTTCCAAACGTGGGTTATTTTTACTTATAATTACAGGAAAAACAGAGAGCACAGAGAAAGATTGAGATATAGAGCTACAACACCTACTAAATCCTAGTTAACTACATAAACATCGCCACCTAGAGCCATAGGAGCAACAATAGTGTTACCAAGGAAGAGTCGCAATTGAGCTCCAGCAACCGAACCAGAGATTGAGGAAACCCCTATCACATCCTCATCGAAGTCGAGGTTTCCTCATGACTACGTACTTCCTAGAAAGGATGAAACCCCACCAATCATACTACAAAAGACTCCATATTATATGTTGGTGACCCCAGACAATCCAGAGGAAGTCATCATTGACAAAGACATGTTGGGGAAGCTACATCAATTGAAATATGCATACCATGACATTATTGATGTGGCGAAGTTCCCTAAACTTGCACCTCATAATTACTTGGAACTCAAAGTAGATACACTTACACAACAAAGCATACCAGTAACCAAGGTTTGGGCTAGAGGATTGGAGCGAGCAGGCCTCCTCAACCTGTTTGACATCCCACACTTCAGACACAACAATGAATTCAATGCATGCATCAAACTCCTCTTATCATGTGTGCATGGGGGGTACATGTGGTTGGATAAGACAATGTCTATTGACATGGAATTGATAGTAAGAATCAATGGGATGCCAATAACCTGAACCATGCATCAACTTGTAATCAACCTGTACCATAAACAAGTGCATCAACCATGCACCAACCTGTACCAAACAACCTATAATAACAACTTGTCCAAACAACCTATCATAAAAACTTGTCTCATCAATCTTATCAACCAAATCGGATCTACTCACCAAGATCAATCACCGAGACAACTCTCAAATATGTGCATCAACCAATCATAACACAACAACTCATAATCATCACTAAGATCAATATGTTCTTCTAATAATATACCAATACAAGTATGCTACATCATCCATAAACCGTGTGTCAACAATACTACTAACAAGTGTCTCTAACCATGTACCAAGTAAGTACCAATCATGTATCAACTACTCATCAACTATGACACATCAATATGTACCAACATCATCAACTATACACCTCATGTATGTGCCAACTCATCAACTACTTGTCTCAACCATGTACCCAACATGTACCTCAACCAAAATCCCTTATCAATTTCATCATCCAAATCTGATTTGTAACTCAGTAATAGACCTAGTGTATATTATCACATACATGCAAACCTTCCTTAACTTTAACAACAAGAGACCAACATTTTCATCAAACTTTACTTTAGTCTCACATGACTAATTTTGAATTATTCAACAACCCTAACTTGCAATAATCATAACTATGTACCTATAATGAATAAAGATCCAAAAATAGTACACAATGTTCTTCAGTGTCTTTTATGCAATTCCTCTAGGTTTCACTACTTGGATCCTCTTAGAAAAGGAGTTATAGAAAAAATGGCATACCTTATTGAATTATGTCTTATTCTAGAGAGAGAACTTGTATAGAATTCCCCACACATAATCTTTGTTGTGTGAATCTAAAAAGTGTACATAGAATACTACAGACTGTACTCTAACCAATACATTTGGTCTTACTGAATTTGGATTTGTTATGAAGAAGTTATGACGTTTTTACCCGAAACACTTGTTTTAGACTAGTTTTAGGACTAGCCAAAAACCCTATTTTCCACGGCTTGTAACTCAAAAAATACAATGATCCACAAGATGAAATGTTTATCACAACTACTTGGATATGTTTCCTCAACAGACTCCCAATTTCATGGTATGAATCATTCTAGAAAAAATGCTATTGCAAAAATGGTGAGTTGACATGTAAATAACATACCTTAGAAAGCATCATCAAAATAATTTATCCTCCCTTGAATTTTATCCTTCTTTACTTCACCTTCCCTTTGAAATTTGGCATAGATATCCTTTGGTTACCCCAGTCACTTTTAGATATTCAATATGCTCAAGTGTGATTAAAATGAGAGAGCCTTGTCTCTTATTTATACTTTCATGTAGCTTCCTCAAGGGGTTACCTTTTAACCATCTTAACCCACTTTCCTTATTTTAGGGTTAACCCACTTCTAACCACTTGTCCACTTAGTAATTTCTCCATTAACTTTATGATTTAAATAATTTATTTTGTATCCACTTTGACTTATAGTACACTCATCACTTCACTTTATTATTTACCTTCTAAAATCTCTTAAACCACTTTCCTTATTTTAGGGCTAACCCACTTCTAATCACTTGTCCACTTAGTAATTTTTCCATTAACTTTATTATTTAAATAATTTATTTTGTATCCACTTTGACTTATAGTACACTCATCACTTCACTTTATTATTTAAATAATTTCTTCTTTGCAACCACTTTGACTACTTTGACCTTTTGGGGATTCTAGATGACTTATGAGGGTTCTCCAACTTCACATGGCCATAACTCTCTAACCGTGAGGAGTTATGTGACATTACAAATACCACCGGAAATGGCATGACATGTAATATCCATACAGAATAGTCTTACCTTCAAATATATTAAAACTCATACCATTATACATCAAACAATCTTGGGTTCATTACCCAAACCTTTGTGCTACCGAAATTCGCTACCAGACTTTCTACAAGGGTTGGCATCAATGACAACCAACCCAAATAATCAACACCTATATCTTGTGGAAATATGGAACAATAGGACACACTTTTAAAGTATAAGTAATCTCTTCTCCACCCTAGTCCCAACAATTTAAATTTTGAACTTATCCTTTTTCCATCTCAGTATTTTGCAAATGAATTAAAATTTGATATTGAACTTTTCAAAATAGTATATATTAATATAATATTATATAATAATTCACTTATGAGGAAAAAACCATAAAAATAGACTCTGCTTCAAAAGAAAAAAACATTAATTGCTTGAAATAATATATGTCGAAGTAAATTAATAAATGGACAAACTCAACTTCTTTTTGGCAGAAATTCTTTCTCAATTTTGATAGGAATTTTGTTGTAAGTCATAGATCCACCTTATTAATGGGAAATTTGACTAAGAAAATTTTCCTTAAGGGATTTGGTCTATTTTAATATGACTCGAAAATATAGTGGATTAGGCTGAAATTTATCTTGCCAAAAAAATAGACACACCGGAAAAGTTGAATTTGTCCACTTATTAACTCTCTCCAATATGTATTTATAAGAGAAAATCATTAAAAGGGGGCACCCCTGCCAAACAAGTACGCAACGACTACTGGTTTTCCTGGTTTTCCTATTAGATCACTATTAGTTTCCCTAGTGGATCAGTTCTAAAATTACCCCCAAAACATCGTATACATAGTTTCAAATATAGGCAGTAGGTCTTGAGTAGGTTGCTATACAACTCATAAAATTTACAATTTGGATAATATTCTACATGTCAATATTAACGACATTCTCTCCAAAAATACATGTACAAACATTTGAAATGGATAAAAACATTCAAATTAATTATAAAAATTCAACTCTAATAAGAATGCCTACAAATTTATACAAAATAATTGTAATGTCATCGTTATTACAACTTAAACTATATATTAATGATGTTGATGATAATTATTATTAACATCCACTGAAACCATACATTGAATGAAGAACATATTATAGTGCAATTACATTAAATTTAATCACACCCTCTTTTTTGTTTTGTGAATATACTATAAAAACATTCCTAAATGTTCTATGGAACTTGCCTTTTGAGAATAGTAAGTGGAATGTTTATTCTATCGACACTGACAAATTAAGATTAGGGCATTTTCCAAGTGTGTGTTTAAGTGATTAATGAATTCAACGTGCACTAATTGAAGGTGCACTCTAATTGTGCTTGTGTTCGTCATGATTTTGAAAGCTTAGGGGGCATAGTCATTGTAAGTGAATGAAAAATGTGTCAAATTTCTCACTGGAGGTGTGAAAAACATAATGTCAAAATGTCAATTGGAAGTGATCTAAAATGTGTCAAAACTTGTGTTTTTAGGTCAAGTTCAAGTCCATGTCATTTTAGTGACATTCAACATTGTCCAATCTTAAAATGTTGTTCCATCTTAAAATATTTACTAAAATTTATTCGAACATTATGTTGAGAAGCACACTAGAACATCGATTCAGAGGGTTTAGCAATTTAATCATTGGAAGTCAAAGAAGGTGTGAGCACTAAAGACTTTGAAAAAAATTATAAATTTTGTAATGTTAGCAAGGTCTTGGTTTTATGGTTAAGAAGAGGTGATGATATTCCCAGTGAAAATCGTTTAAAGACATATTCATCCTCGTTGTGTCATTAGGTTTGTGAAAGCAACCCATTTCAAGTGGGTGAAACAAGTGGCAAGGAGGTACTGTAGTGGGTGGAGGTTCAAGTGGTTAGAGTGATGCATTGCTAATGTCACCCAAGAGTTGGCTTCCATTGAGTTATTATAAAGTGTTCGGTTGTACAAACTAATAGAACGTCTAAATATCAACCTAGAGCTAGTATAAGACATTGTTGGGTGAGCAAATTGGTCATGGAATTTATAGTATTGATGATGGTGTAGCGCTCAACCTATTCCTAGTGGAAGAATTCTGTTTGAGGAAAATAAGGAAAAAAAATCGATGGACTTCCAAGATTACATTGATCCAATCCTCGGGCACATTAACAATCCATTTTTTCCAATTCTACAAATAAGAGTTGGCATTATCTTGAAAACACTTGGAATTTGTGAAGTTGGCCAACAGTATATCATTAACTCTGGAGGATAAAATAAATCATTCCAATTTTCTCATCTTGGTGCTCATCTAGCTTGTCAAATCTCGTAATTGTGCCATGCACCCAAGCAAACAATTGTGCATCCCATTTAACTTGTAATATTTCTCTAGCGAAGGCATCATCAAATGAGTTGAAATAAAAGTTCATAATGGAAATGATGCAAGTCTAGAAGCATGTTGCTTCACCTTTGCTAGCTTGGACACAAGTTTTTTCCGCTTTGATGGTAGTGATGGAAAGGTGATTGTGAGCACTTAGATTTCTACAACTTGGTTTTCCCTTCAACAACTCAGTTTTCCTTTTGTGATTTTCATGATAATTATAAGTTACTTTGTATTACCTACTAAAGTAGTGCATGGAACAAAAGAATGATGCTATAAAAAAATTACATTAAAGGAAATGGGCAATGGGTGTGATGTGCTCAAAATTGTATCCCCACTATTAGAGAAACTTTTTTTAGAAAATGCCTATAGGATTGCAAACAATTCCATTTTGAACATGACTAGTGGAATGCTTACTCTATAGTGCTAAGGTCAACACAATTCCCACATGTCATGTGTCTAGTAAGTGGTCGAACAAAAAAACTCATTAGAAGGCGTTCCTTAAGTAAAATTACACTCTAGATATGCTTATACTCATTGTCATTTCTAAAGTTGATGGGGTGCACTTGTGCCCTCTACTCATTGGCCATATGGGTAATGTTGCAACGCTAGGTTTATTCTTATTGGAATATTTTCCACATTATTCCATTGATATAAGTAAGGAAATCATGTTGACATATTACCAAGTTTATTTGCAGTCATCAATATTTTGGCCACATTAATGCTCTAAGTTTGCTAATTTTTCAATTGAAAGTTGGAATTTTCATTAAAACATCTAATACCTTTGAAATTGACCAACAATGTAAGGCTAAAAGGAAGTGTTCCAAGGTTTTGATCCCAATGCTAATCTAGTAAACTAAATCCTACAAATATTCCATGTAGAGCATGCATCTCATTCAACCTGTAAATTTCTTTAGCCAAAGGCATAAAAAAGTAAGTTGAAAGAGTCCATAAGGATGGTAAAGAAGCGTTGAAAACATGCTACTTTAGTCGATTTTACTTTGATGTAGTGTGCCCCTTTTGACATTAATAGTAACAAGGTGGTTAAGAAGCACTAGCGTTTCATATAAAAACATTTCTATAACGTAGGTTAGTTGTTTCTATTTAGAAAGCAATTGTAAATGTAAATGATACTTCTAACTATTGAATTTGATATATGTACATGCTACAACTATAAAAGTCATATAGCGATATTGAAGAAACTTGGTATCTAAATACACTATCAAATAACATTTAGAAACTTGTTATACAACTTGGAGGCACTATGATACTTAAACTACATTAAGTAGCTAAACCTAATAACTAAATATGAATCTCTTTCTTTATATTAATCTAGTTTCAATGGTATATTATGATTATGGATATCTTTCGATAGTTTCAATAATATAATATGAATTTCTTTCTCTATATTAATATCTTCTCCATATTTATTATATTTATTATTTGTATGAATCTCTTTCTTTATATTAATCTATATGAATTTCGTTTTCTATAGTTTCAATGCTATATTATGAATATGGATATGGATATCTTTAGATAGTTTCAATAATATAATATGAATTTCTTTTGATAATTTTAATAATATAATATAAATTTCTTTTTATACAGTTTCAATGTTATATATTATGATTATGGATATTTTTCGATAGTTTTAATAATATAATATGAATTTTTTTATCTT
>ML788629.1:602199-626949 GCA_009831015.1 Picea engelmannii
CTATGGTAATCAATTGGAGGTAAACCAAATTAGGAAATATTTGTATGGTTATGAAATTTGTCATTATTGTAATAGAAAACAAATTAGGAAATATATTTTATTTTCTAATATTCTAGATGGCTATGATTGACCACTATGGTAATGAATTGGAGGTAGATGTTAGGGTGTGGTAATATGAACATATTTATAAACTTATGTACAATTCATGTAACATGAAAATGTATGTCGCATCATGTCATACCATCCTCATGTATTAGGTTAAGCTAATGTATGTAACACTTTGTTTTGTATTCTTGGAATATATTGGATAAATTGTTTATCTCTCAAAATGATATGGATATATTGTTGAGATAATCATGTCATACCATCCTCATGTATTAGGTTAAACTCATGTATGCAATACTTTGTTTAGTATTCTTGGAATATATTGGATAAATTGTTTACCTCTCACAATGATATGTAAATATTGTTGAGGTGTTTGGGTTATGTGGATGAGAATTTTGATAGCTATTTAGAATGTAAAAGTCTCAAAGCATTAGCTCAAGGAAAAGGTTTTACCAGAAGATACGAATATAACGTTTTTATATACTTTTCTATTTTTTCATATTTTTTTAGTATTATAATATATTGGATAAATTGTTTACCTCTCACATTGATATGGATATATTGCTAAGGTGTTTGGGTTATGTGGATGAGAACTTTGATAGTTATTTAGAATGTAAAAGTTTCAAAGCAGTAGCTCAAGGCGGGGGTTTTACTAGAAGATATGAACACAACTCTTTTATACACTTTTTTCTTTTTTTCATTGATATATGTAACAAATATGTATTTGGATAAAAATTAATAATAACTCCTATAGAAATTCCTATCAAAAGTAAAAAAGTAAAAAGGGGTTATGATGTGACAAGAGAGAGAGACTAGTTTTTTCTTTGGAAATAATGATCTTTATAGTCCCTTTTGTTACATTTTGGGAAAGACCTTTGGAATTATTCTATGCGTATTCATTTTTTTTCTTTTTAAGATTAATAAGGGAATGCACTTGTTCTTTCTTCTCTCTTAAGAATTTTTATATTGGAGCATTATGAACTCTTAGCATTAATAATATGGTGGGTTGTTAGTTTTCTTTTTATTTATAAACTTTTTTTTTATTGGTTTTGAGGATTTCTTATGGGGTATTATGATTCTCATTGACCATTATAGATTGACCCTGGTTCAAAACTAAGAAGTTTCTCAACAAAATTCTTTAAAGACTATCAACCCCTTTGGTAAGTAAGAAGGAAACGCAGTACACAAGATGTACTGTGTAGTCTCACCCGAGATAGCTCTGTGGGTGGTTGCAATACTCAGGTGTTTGCAACCCGACATTGAGTGAGATTTGTGTTTGTGCGTTGTAACCTTTACTTAGTCAATTTAACATCTAGTTATAACATTTATTCTATACATGCATAATATCATATCTACTTAGTAACTTCTTTCATTCACCATTTATCAACTAATCAGACAAAAGACACATTCATTCATTCACATAACACAGTGTTACCATCACCCCCTCCTGGGCTACGTCCACAAAGATCTGGCTCTCAAGATTTTATTATAGTTTGGAAATATCCAACGACATGTGTGGTTACAATCTTAGTTCTCCCTCTTTTCCACCGGCTCCTCGATCCCTGTGTGGCTGACTAGATCATACCAATATCCTCATCCTGCGATCTAACCCTTGGGATCGAGTTGCTCATTCCCTCCTTAGTTCACCAGTTGAATGAATCATAGAGTTCTTACAACTCTCTCCCCTTTCTCCCTCTGTGACTTTGTCTCCATTCTCTCTCCTAAGTACTACGTATTTATATCTTCGGATCACCAACCATTATAATGCATTACAAAAACCCTAACCCTAGAATCATTAGGTCTTCCATGCATGCGCGCGTGGTGCTTTTCCTTCTAGTTGTCTTTTTCCTCTTGCATGCTTCTCCTCCAAAAACAAACTTTCTTTTTTATTCGTCTTGCATCCAACAAGCCCCTAACCCTGTGTGCTTTGTCGATCTCCCCTGCAATCACCTGTAAATTCTCTATGAGCTCATTTTCTTGCATTTGAGCCTACATGGTCTTCTCTTTGAGTTTTTTCAATACCTGCACTGCAATCTCGTCGTTGATCATCCCTTTACACTCTTCCTGAGTTTGTGCCATGTTCTTCTTTGCATCTTTCTCTTGCGCAATGACCTTTGTTGCACGCTCCTAGAGCAGTTCCATTTGGGCTTGGTGCTCCTTCTTCTATGTCTGTGCGGCTATGAGTTCTTCCTACAGTTTCTTCATATCCTGCGCTCCCTTGATGTGCTCCATGATCAACATTTTCTTATGCTTCTGCTTAAGGTCCTGGATAGTTGCGCTTATCCTTTCTTCTTCCGGGTCCCACTGTTGGACCTGTTGATCCTCTTCCAGCTTCGTCCATAGTTGTGTTGCCTTCTCGAACAAGTCGGTCAACGCATGGACTTGTCGTTCCATATCCTTTATTTGTGTTGTTCGTTCCTGCTTCCTCTGCTCCTTCACTTTTGGCGGAGTGGTAGGTACAAGCTATTCTCGAAGGTGCTCAATATACTACCTATATTGATCGATTGTTTGCACAATCTGATCAATATTCTATGTCAATGTGAGCTTTGCTGCCTATGCGCTCTTTGGAATTTTCTCATATGCTACCACCAATTCTTTCTCCATCCTATCCGTGTGGTCTTTTTCATCTTTGGTCTCAAGCTTGGCCTACTCGAGTACCAAGTCCAACACGTCCCGATTGTCCTTTGTCTACTGCAATTCCACTGTGTATGTGCATGCTCGTGACTATACCTCCTGTGCGACGCTAACTTGCAGTTTATACAAGGCCTTGGTTTGTATCCGTGTCATTGCAAACTGTATTTGAGCCAAATCCTTCAGGGGTGTATGCCCCACGATTTCATCCATGTGCAACACGTTGGGTGTCACATGAAATGTCGATCTTAGTTGTGTTGTTTTATGGATCTTGTCCTACTCGCTTGATCCAACCACGCTTCTTGCTTGTGATGTTGATGGGACTATTTCTATGCCTCTATCGACCCCTTGTGTTTCTTTGATCTCTCGGAGCAGTTGCCACATGTATGCCATATTCTCATCAGTCATGTCCCTTTGGCACTGAACATTGTCGAAATCCTCCATTGTGCGATCCTGGACCATTTGGGCCACAAGGTCTACACCTCAGTGATCATATATTCTAGTGGAATTCTATGTGCCTTAGATTTCCTGTGCACACCCCCCATTTGCATGATTGGCCTCTTGGTCTAGCCTTTCTCCTATTGAGTACCACTTGATGTGGTTCCATGTGTTGTCTCAGTCTATTTCTCATGTACCTATGGTGCTTGGGTGTTGTTCTTCTTCCCCGCCTGGGTGCCTTTCTTAGACATGCCCCCTTTTTTTCTGGTGCGCCTTGTTTTGACTTGTCCTTGTCTTCTTGGGAACTGTTATCTTGTCGATAGGTGTTTTTCCCTGCCCTACCTCCTCCTCCCTACCTGTAGTCATTTCTTGATTCAGGATTGGAATCCTCCATTCATCACTCCAATCCTTGATGGCCATCTCTATGTCTTCATCCTTGATGAAGTAGTGCAGTTTTAGCCATTGATTATCGAGATCCTTCTATGCCAAGATCCACATTACATGCCTAGTCACTTTGAAGTTGGCTATTCCTTGATACTGTGCGACCATTTCTGGTGTAACCCGCCAAGTGTTGGCGATGCTCTCCTGTAGGTTGTTGTTATATCCTTCGAATATGGCTGCATTCACCTTTCTGTTCTTGGGGTTTGAAGCACACCCTATTCGATAGGTATTGTGTTGCATGGCAAGGATTGGGACTTGTGGAAAATAATGAATACTTAGTCTCCTTCCATCCAATCAAGGTGATCAAGATGAGTAGCCATGAATAGTGAAATTATGTCCCTAGGTCCTTTGCATCCTTGCAGTCTTCCAGGAATAGATTCAAAAAATACGAGGCCCAGCTGAGTGTGGTGCCCTCCACACACTATGTTGTAGCTGCAACAACCCCGGCAAGTACTTCCTCCTTGAGGCATTTCTTGAGTAATTTGCATGCCATAATATTTGTGGCCATTCTTATCAGTGCATCACTAATACACTTTATTATTATTTCACGCGACCCCCTTTCAGTACCATACTTCTTCTTCATTCCCTCGAATAGTGCCTTCTCCTTCGTCTTGTCCTCAAGGAACTGCATGGGTGACCCCCCCATGATGGAAGCTCTGTGATGTATGTAATCAACTCTACATCTATTGAGACAATATGTTCCAACCACGGGTATCCTCCATGGGTGACTGCCATCAACTGCTTGACGCAGTTGTTTGCATATTGTCCCCTCCCAAAGTGTGGGATGTCCAACATGCCTAGAATCCCGTTTTTTACCATTTTGGTTGCTCACTAGACTCGTTGGTTAATTGGTTTTCCAAAGGGTCCTATACCCACAGTCTGTAGGTAAAATTTCTTGGAAAACTCTGGGAACTTGTCCATGTCTGTCACATCATGGTCTGAGTACCTCAATTTCTCCACATGACCTAACATGTTACCTACAATACATATCCTTTCTGGAATGCATGGAAAGACAATGGTTGTGGAAGCCTGCCTGCGAAGTGACCTTGGTACTAGTTGTTTTCCCTTCCGTTGTGGTGGATGACTCGAGGTTCCATCCTCCATTATTATTTCTTTGACATACTCATCTACTCGATCGGTGACATCTTCCACTGTGCCCTCCTATGGCTATTCCAACATAGTGTGTGTGACCTTTTTGGCACGGTCGTTTCTTCCTGGTTCAGGACCATCCCATTAACCCTAGGGTCTTCTTTAATGTTTTCGGGGTGCGAGTGATTTCCTGCATCCTCCACCTATTGACCCTGTCCCCCTTCTATCACATTAATGTCCATGCCCACTGGTGTTGTCTACTGGGTTCCTCCACGATAGGTGTGGGGCTTCCTAGTGTCATATTGGGTGATGAGATTTCATCCATATTGACGATTTCTAGAGGCTGAAGTGGTTGTTTTTCACTTCCCTGTAATTGTGGTGGGGATCTAGCGTTGCTTCGGGGTTGTTTGCCAGTCTGGCTTAGTTCTCCTAGTTTGGGTGGTGCCATGGTGTTAAGGATGTTGTCCATCGATCTTAGTGGCCTGTCTAACCTCTGCAAACTTTTCTCTCAGCTCTGTATACTCTATTGCTCTATGTTTTTCTTAATTTCTCAATAACCTTCCCAATCCCACGTACTATCTTATATAGGGATCGTGTGAAGATTATCAAAGACGTTACCAAATTTGAGTTTTAATTGAACTAGAATTTCCCACGTACTTTCCATCGATTTCCCTTGTCATCTCCAGTTGGCGCGATTAATGCGGCGTCCCGTCAATCATTTTTGTCATTTAAGTTTGATAGTCGTCGTCCGTTGGCAGTTATTTGTTGTATCCTTCTTTCTCATTGTTTACGATTTGTATTGACCATTGGCATTTTATCCATCATGCTTGTGTTTCCAAATGTGCGCTCTCATTCTCCTTTTTTGACGTACTATGCCTTTGTTGTTATCCTTTGATGTTTGACGCAATATCTCCTCTATGTTTTTTGTTTTTTTTTTTCTAAGTGTTGGGAGTTTGATTGTCCCTATACATCTTCAGTCGACTCCCATTGACCATCCTTCTGAGTTCTGTTCCTCCTAAATATTTCAAATGTACAACTCTCCCATATGTGAAAGTCTTTACTTCATATGGTCCTAACCAATGCATTCTGATTTTTCCTGGGTGGTGAAGGGATTTAATGTCATACACCAAGACTAAGTCTCCTTCCTTGAAATCCTTTCTCTTGATATGTTTGTCATGTCAAGATTTGTCCCTCTCTTTCTGGGATTCTTAGTGAAACCCTATTAGAATCATGTCTTCCTCCATGATCATCAGTTGATTTAGCCTTTCTTGTACTACGCTTCATTTTGTCATGTTTGTAATTGTTTCTACACGCATACTAGGTACCAAAAACTCTAATGGCACCACAATTCCTTGTCCATACACCAAATTCGAATGGTGTTTTCCCTATCAATATTTTGCACGTGGTATTGTATGCCCACAATACTGTTGGTATCTTCAAGTCCCAATCATCTCTATTTACGTTGCAGATCTTCGTCAGTGAATTTTCAAGGATTTTGTTAAAGGCTTCCACTGTTCCATTTTCTTGAGGATGATATGGTGTACTCTTTTGATGATGAACTTCAAATTCCTCAGTCATATCCTTAATAGTGTTGTTGATGAAGTGAGTTCCTTGGTCACTCATCAAAATCCCCAGGCAACCAAATCTAGTGGTCACTTGCTCAAACATGAAGTGTGTTGTTGTCTCTGCACTGAAATCTTTTACTTGTGTTGCTTCGCCCATCTTGTTAGGTATTTTGTCGTGGTGATAATGTACCTCACTCTTGACCTTTTTGTTGGTGGGTTAATTGGTCCCACAAAATCTATTGCCCATTTGTCGAATACCTGCAAAGTTACTTGTGGTTGCAAGGGCATCGCGTCCCTTCTATTCGGTTTACCAACCCTTTGACATACATCACATTTCTGGAAGTAGTCCTTTGAGTCTCTATGCATGGTCAGCCACCATAGTCCGACGCACAATACCTTTTGCGTGGTATCTTTGCCTACATAATGTTCTCCTCCTATTCCATTGTGGTCTTCTGCTAAGATCCTTGGTTTTTCATGTTCTAGCACATATATTCTTAAGATTCTATCTGTACCCATTTTGTATAAGTGTCATGCAATTAACTGATAGTCTGTATCCTTGACTACTAGATTTTTCTTCTATGCAGTGTTGTATTCCTATGGCGCAGTCCCTGTACTCAAGTACTAGATGATGTCTATGAAGTATTCATCGTCTATCTGGATTGAAAATAACTGTGCATAGGGAAAGTTGTCCTCTAGATTCATGGGTTCCTCTCCGTTAGTGATCCTTGATAGGTGATCAGGTCCTGCGTTCAACTTTCTTGGTTTGACTATTACTTAAAAGTCAATTTTTTGGAATAACAATAACCATCTACAAATCCTTCCCCCCCCCCAACACTAGCTTGTTGATGCGGTATTTGAGCGTTGAATGGTCTATGAACATCTTGAAATGTTTTCCCAATAAGTAATGTCTAAACTTCTTAAGTGCATAGACCATCGCTAAGCCTTCTCTTTATGTGGTATTATAATTTTTCTCTGATTCTGACAGCTTCCTGCTAGAAAATGTTATAAGATGGTCCTATTCTCCTGCTCCTGGTTGAGCCAAAATAGCTCCAAGTGCTATCTCTAATGCATCTACATGTACGTGGAATGTATTTTCCCAATCTGGGAATACTAATATTAATGTGGTTACCATATTCTCTTTGAGGGTATCCAGACCGTGTTGATAGTCCTCATTCCACTGGAACTTTGTGTCTTTCCTTAGCAATTTCTCCATTGGCACAGTGATATGCACATACCCCTTTATAAATTTCCTGTAGTATCCTATGTGTCCCAATGTCGCTCTCAATTGGTGGACTATTTTTGGTGATGGTAAATTAACAATTACTGCAATCTTAGTAGGATCTACTAGAAAGCCTTTATTTCATACTCTATGGCCCAATAATATCCCAAAAGGTGTTTCAAAGATGCACTTCTTGGTATTTAATGATATATGACACTGTCTACATATTTATAACATCATTCGCAAGACATCTACATGGTATTTCAACAAACTATAGACTTTCCAATCGTCTAGATATACCTCTAGGAAGTGGTGGATACATTCTTTAAATTCAGCTATGACTACTCTGGAAAATATTGTTGGTGCATTATTCAATCCCAACAGCATGACCATATACTAGTAGGATCCTTATTCTATGTAAAAATTGGTCTTGTAGCTATCTTCTGGTGCTATCTTAATCTAATGGTATCCTGAGAATCCATCGGTGAATGAATAAGCTTCATGTCCTCCTACATTCTCCAAGAATTCATCTGTGAACAGAGTAGGGAACGGTTCATGTAGGAACGCATCATTCAACTTCCTCAAGTCGACACATATTATTATCCCCCCTTGTTTCTTATCTTGAACTACCATTGGGCTTACCCATTCAGACTCTTCTACAGGTTCTATGATTCCATCCTCCAACATCCTGTCAATCTCAACTTTGACTTTTTTCTTATATATCGGGTTTAGTTAGTATGGTCATTGTCTGATCGGTCTTGCCTTAGCTTTGAGCAATGTATTCATTTCACCTAGCTCTCCTGCTATGCCTTTCATTTATGTGAACGTTGTTGATAATAGGTCATTGTACTTGTGCAGTAACTCTATTATACTTTCCATTGTTTTCTCATCACAGTAGTCTCCAATGCTGGCCATTTTGGGATTCTCAATTGTCCCAATATTGACTTTATTCACCTTGATCGGTGCAACAATTACTTTTGATTCCATAGGTGGACATTCCACTTCTCTCTCACCTTCAACTTCCTCAATATGAATATCACGTGGGTCATCTTCATCTGGTGCTTCTTCCTACACATGGTAGCATGATAGTAGTTATTTCACTGTATGTATGTTTTATTGTTGTTCTTTTGTCATAAGTTATGTTTTATTGTTGTTCTTCTGTCATAAGTTCAACTTATGGTTCCTTCTTGAATATCACCCCTTTGATTTGTTTAAGTGTTGCGCCTATGTTGGGGTTCTCATGCTCAAATGAGAAAGTGATTGTAAAGTTATGTTGTAATATTGTCCATCTCGTAGCTCCTCTGTGCAGTTCTTGGTTTGTATACCAGTTTGTTGGGATGTCCTCTAATTTGTGAATGAAATGGTGAGGCCATTTGTCTAGTGGTGTCATTTTCCATAGGTCTCTGCAATTCTCCAAGTGTTCTGTTGGTGCCCCCTATCCATCATATTTATGTCGTTTGTTGCTTCCTTGTTCTGCACCAAACCTAATGCGCAGTAATCACTTACATTGGTACCAGTCCTTCAATGTTTCTTTGTGTGCACCCCACCATCTCGTAGGTGTTGCCTTGAGTGCTATATCTAGGGATAAGAGCCTATGATTTTCTAACACTTCATATTCGTACTATGTTAATAATTCTTCTACATCATTCACCCCATGGAAGTTGGGAGATTCCCTTATCTTTGTACCTACCCATATTACTGTGCGATCTATTCTTTCACATCTTCTTATGGAGACTTCGTGTAACCTTTGTTGCCAATTTTTTAAGCCTGCATATGAGTCTGACACACATGAGGTGATGCTTCGCCAACTGATTACCCTATATGCAGTTGGGTTTACTTAATCCCCATCTTGCACATTTGTTCTGTACAACTGGTTAATTTCCTCCAAGTCCAAGCAAGTTGGCTCTACAAACCTTTCCCCTTCTAATGGGTCCAATGGCGCAATGACTATGTATTCTCTTGAATTGAAGGTCATCTTCCATGTATTTAAGTTGATTATGGACTGGTTATCAAATTTTGAATCCAAACCCAGTGATGATGTATAAGGTGTTGTGCCATCCACTATCTCAATTACTTCGAAGTCGGCTTTAGTCTGCACTCCATCTAGGTCTATTGTCACTCCTTTTAGTCTTCCAATTGGTAGAACTTTATGTTGGTTTGCTAGTTTCAGCTGAACAAGTGAATATCCTAATGTGGGTTCTCCCATACATTGTCATGTCTTCTTGGGTAATACATTTACTTCAGATCCTAAATCCAATATAATATCTCCCATGTTAAAATCTCCAATGTTGGCGTTCAACCCAAATTCTCTACTTGTTCTTATCCTTGTATGCAGGTGATTGACTATTTTTTGTTCTAGGTTTCCCTCTGCTTCTATTCTACATCTTTCTAGAATATTTTGTAATACTTTAATAGAGGATGGATCATTTAGTATTTTTACACATGAATGCAAAAATCCTTTAATGGTACTTACTTGTCCCATGGGCTGTGTTTCTTTGGTGTGATCCAACGATGGAGGCATCTCATACTCTGGTACTTCCTTAATATGTTGCGCGGTTGATATTGACGCAATGTCTAGCTTCAGGAATTATTGTCTGGATTTCTTGAATATCTCCTTCTCATTCTATGCATCAAACTGCTTCCTTGGTTCAACATTCTTCTTCACCCATTGGTGTTGTGTTGGCTCTTGTCATACTGCGTCGTTTCCTGTTTTAGCTCCTCCCCATGTAACTATGGTGATGTTTCTTCCTTCATCCCTTGCTTATGCTGAAATCCAATGAACATTCTTATTGTTATGATTTCTCTTCTCCTGGAGCTTCCCTAACAGTTTCGGTCATTCTTTCGTGTCATGATCCGATGCACAAAAATACATATAGGTCATTGGTGGAAGTGGAAATTGTCATGTGTAGTGTCCTCATTGTTGACAATTGTGACATACCACTGGTCCTTTACCTCTTCCAAAGCCTCCTCTTTTTCTTCCTCTGCCTCTATATCCATCTTGATCCCCTCATGACGTGTTATAATGAGGTGCCTGGTTATACTGTGTGGTATTATAGTGTGGTTGTGTGGTATTATACAATGGTTGCGTAGTGTTGTATGGTCGTTGTGCAGTGTTATATTGTTGTTGCGCAGTGTTGTATGGGGTTGATACTTGATTAAAATGAGGTGTGTCTTGCACATTCATCATTTCTTCCTGCACCTTATATGGATTTGATGTTATTCCCGTCATCAATTCCATGGTTCTACAATCTTTGTCATCGTGGCCTACTGACTTGAAAAAGTTGCAATACGAACTCTTCAATATTGTTTGGTACTTCTGCATCATTGGGTAGTTGTATGGATCGTGACCTCGTTTCTTGCAGATATCGCACCATAGTCCTCTCGTTGATAATGGACTTGACATTCTTGTTGCGATGTACTGCATGAATGTTGGACATTCGTTCTTATGGTGTCCTTTTTTCCTACATGTGGTACACCAAAGGACTTCTCTTTTTTCCTTGTTTTTGTTCTGGTTTAGCTAGAATGTTAATTTCTTCAGATCCTCCTTCATCTCCTCGATGTCTAGATCTGTCTTCTGATATTGGTTCTCGTCCAGTTGCAGGGATTCCTGGAGAGCCTATGTCTGCGTCTGAAACTTATGTTGTCACAGTGGATATTTCAAGTGTGGTAACAGTGAATTGACGAACATATGCCTATGTTGCATATCGGTCATGACATATTTTAGCTTTCCCTTTAGTCATTTGAATTGTTGGTCAATATCCCATATAGATTCTCTTGGTTTCTGTCTGATCTATATCATCTCGTTCATGTATTGATCCTTTGAAATCAGCTTCTGGAACTCATTTATCAATAGCTTATCGATATCTCAAATCATTCTGGTTGTTCTTAGTGGAATGTTTGCAGCTAGACTCATATACCAATCCAGTGCGTGATCTCTTAATGTGATAGCTAAATGTGCAAGTTTAGTGTCCTTGTTTGTGATATGTTTTTCTTTCCAAATTTTTTCACAGATAAACAAGTGCTTCTTTGGGTCCTTTGAAGTCTCTCCTTTGAATTCGTGTAACCTGATGGTTGGATCATGTCCTGCCATCTTGAATGAAGAACTATTACCTCCACATTGTGTATATACTTGACTATTGCTTCCTGAACTAGCTCCCCCAGTTGTTGTTCCTTGTGTAGATGTACTTCTTGTTGTATTCCTTGTCCCGAAATTCAGTTTTCTAAACGACGGTGTTCTTCTTGGTGTATTAGTCGCACATCGGTTTATGGGTTCCACACTGAGATTGATATGGATAGGAGTGTTTCCTTATATTTACACTCTTGGACCTCTCGTCTTCCTCTCATATGTCATGTGAAAAATTTCCTCAATCTTCTCCACAGCCCGGAGATCCTCTACCTCCTCTTCATCACTTGCCAAGCCTTCCCTCATGGCTACGACTCTCTTCTTGGTGTTCATATTATATTGGTAGGGTTCTCCACTACGTGTATTTCCAGTTGTCACCATGATCCACTTGATCTAGTATTCATCCATCATAATTGGGTCCAAGGCCTCCTCCTTCTTTCCTTTATCCCCTTCTCCTTCCATTTTTTCGTTTCCTGTTAGTGCTTCCCCCATGCACGCAGGGAAGTTTAGTTGTCTGACTCCATTGTCATTACACCTTTTTTATATATAAATATATTAATGAAAGTATATAATGATATGATATACCTACCTCGAGGTCCCTTCAAGAATTCTTGTTCAGTTTCACTGTACGAATTTGTTGTATCTACTGCAAACTCTGTGATAAATGCGACAATATTTTGTCTAGCCAGAAATCTACTACGCATGTAAAATTGTTATCAACTCATTGTAGCTACACAATCTCTTCAAGATTCCACTCTAGCTATCTTATCCGATTCATAGGATGGTTCTCTTTCAATCTTTTTATCCACTGCTGCAACATGTGTCAGAAATCACAGAAAAATACTTCATGTAAGTCGGTGAATATGTACTTGTCCAGATATTTGCGTGGTTTTAACTTCAGGTTTCTGTTATATTTCTACGCAAACTCTAATTCCTTTGTCTTCAAAAAAATCTATATCTCTTCCTTCATGGGATTCCATGGTCTCAACATACCCTTTTAGATTCACATTCTTTCACCTTTTGGTCATCCGATCCCACATTCTTTTGACTCTTCTTCAGCAGATCTCATACGCTAGATCACATTCTCTTCCAATCAACCAACAACGAAACCATTTGTTGGTTTTCCGTTTATCTATCTACTCTTCTTATATTGGTCTTGAGGATTTCTTATGGGGTATTCTGATTCTCATTGACCATTACAAATTGACCATGGTTCAGAACTAAGAAGATTCCCAACAAAAGCCCTTAAATACTATCGTCCCCTCTGCTAAACCAGAAGGAAACACGGTACATAGAATGTAATGTGCAGTCTCACCCAAGATAGCTCTATGGGTGGATACAATACTCATATGTTTGCAACTTGATATTGATTGAGATATGTGTTTGTGCACCATAACCTTTACGCAGTCCATTTAACATCTAGTTATAACATTTATTATATACATGCATAATATCAGATCTACTTAGTTACTTCATTCATTCACCATTTATCAACTAATTAGAAAAAAGATGCATTCATTCGGTCACATAACACCATGTTACCATGGTTCACCCCCTCTTGGGATATGTCCACAAATATCTGGCTCTCAATATTTTATTATAGTTTGGAAATATCCCACGCTGCATGTGGTTACAATCTTAGTTCTCCCTCTTTCCCATCGGCTCCTCTATCCCTCCGTGGATAACTAGATCGCACCAGGTTCCTCAACCTACAATCTAACCCTTAGGATCAAGTCGCTCATTCCCTCCTTAGCTCACCAGTTGAATGAGTCATATAGTTCTTACAACTCTCTCCCCTTGCTCCCTTCGTTCCTCTGTCTCCCTTCTCTCTCCTAAGCACTTCTTATTTATATATTCGTCTCACCAGCCATTACAATGCATTACAAAAACCCCAACCCTAGCATCGTTAGGTATTCCATGATTTCACGTGTGTTTCTTTTCCTTCCAGTTGTCTTTTTCCTCTTTCATGCTTCTCCTCCAAAAATAACTTTTCTTTTTTATTCGACCTGCATCCAACATGGGTTGTTTTTTGGATAACCTTGGAATCCATTTAATTATGCTAATAGAATGTTGAATGGAAATATATGGTGGTAAAGATATTATTGATAGATATTGTAGTTGAAACTATCATGATTTGTTTTTTGGATTTTGATTTTGAAAACCAAAGATTACCATACTAGGTATTTACTAAAGGACAACTAGTAAGCGGGCTCATCTTTCCTGCACTATAACACTCTTTGAGATGAATTTCTTGAGGAAATTTGTAAAAAAAAAGGGATAGGTTATGATTGTGTTGTGATTTTTTAAGAGGAATAGGTCCATGGATGATTGAAATATGGATGAAATTTCCAAGGTAATGTTAGTGATATTTTTGGCTAATTCATGAGTATTATGGGTTGGATTGAGTGAGAAATTGATGACTAATAGACAATTTATTCTCTCTTGTCACCTCTAGCTTGGGTCAAGGGTGGTTTTCGTGTTGTATTCCTATAGTTGAGTGGCGAATAACTTATGATGCAACCAATTTCCATGGATATGATTTGAATAATATAAGTATTTCTATTTGTTGTTATTTTATACTATGTTATTTCTTAGCATTTGATATGATTCATGTGTGTTCATGAATATGAGTATTATGCTTCCATGGTTAATGAAATGAAATATTCTAATATGGAATTACAGATTCAATTTATGCCTCTTATGTTTTAGGATAATATGTTAACACGTATGTGATTTCGATTCTGTGGATTCAACTTATGAGATTCACCTTGACATATATTGGAAAATATTGTATGATCTCTATGTAAAAATGCACATGATTGAGGAATTCAACTAAGATGTTGGGTTCATTCCAATTATGCAAGATCGATGTGATTCTTATGATATGGGCCATGATTGTTCTACTCTCATGCATATTATTAGCATAGAGACTCACACTTAGACTATTGTAATTGCAATCCCGGTACCCATCAAAATATAAATGGATTAAAATGGTTTGAGTAGGTGGATCAACAAAATTGAGAAAGAAAGGGAGAGGGTATAAAATGCTTTTCGGAGGTATTCCATTGGGCATGAATTCATAACATCCTACAAATCAAAGGAAACCAAACTGTATATTAGGAAAATGGATATATAATGATGAGTATAAGCATAATGAATATCGAAAAAGGAAGAACATCCATTATACAAATATCCTTTCTGCAACAGATAAATATTTTCTTAAACAATGAACAATGATTTAATGGGCAAGCTACAACAAATCCTCTGTTGTTCATGAATCGATCAATCAATGGCATCTATGATCCTCAAAACCTACAATATATTCAAGCAAGAATATAAAAAAGAAATGGAAAAACATAGAAGAAAATCTGATAACATCTATCATGAATCTTTAATGGCAAAAAATGTCATTACAAACAAGCCCTCATGCTTACAAATGAGCAACTAAAACTACTCCTCCAAATCTCTCCTCTCTTGGCTCATGAATCCAACCCCTTTCTCATAAAAAAACCCTTTCATTTATAGTGAATAATATCTATCTACCATAAGGAGGAGTTACATAGGATCATCCTCCATTTAGGAGTCTTGTTACAAAAGATTCCAACAAAAGCCTAACAAATTCCCATTTTGGGGGGATTTTGTCTATGATGATAAATGCCTTTTGAAACAGGTCATCTTGATTGATCTAGAGATGGAACACATGTCTTTCATGTCCAAAAAACTCCTAGGATACCATTTGAACCTTCCTTGATAGGTGGCAACCTCCAAACAAGGAGAATATCCAACAACTATGCAAAATAGAGAGTTTGCAGCACCAATTTGCAATGCGCTGGTGTTTTAATTATATATCTCGAATTACAAACTGGTTCAAGCTAAAATTTGGACAACAAGTCAATGACATCATCATGATCATGCACAAAAAATTTCAGAAAAACTCACATCACCGTTTTTTATTTATGATCCAATCTGTAAAAGAAGCTGATATAGGAAATGAGTTCGTAGCGCCCTTGTCTGCCAGTTCGTAACGCCATAAGGAAAAACCATCCAAAATCACTTTCTTGACCTTCAGACAGGATGAAAACCCTCATGGAGTATCTGATGGTACTAAGGATTTTGTGGATGTTGATAAGTCTGAACGTGAGTGCTTGCAACCTATCAAAGCTACAATGCTCCTCCTTAACTAGTTCGTAGCGCCAACTCAAATATAGATTGCACACTTCAAAGAGGTTGTTAGTTGATGATATGACATAATCCCTAGAGAAATGGTTAAATTGTAGGCTCTGAAAACCATAAATCCTCCTTTACATGATCAATATTCTATGTTAACATCTGGCTCCACAGGGGATGGCACGCTCCCTAGGAGATGCCAAGAACATGCAATTCCAGTGCCTTATCCATTCCATCCATGTCCACAAAACTTGTATTCCTGAGAGAACCTTCGCTCCTTATTGAAAATTGAAAAATACTCACTGCAAATAAAATTCTTACATAGAAAGCTTATTTATATACATCCCTACACTAATCTATCTAGTTGAGCTTCTTTTCTTAATTGAAGTCATACTTCCAATGCAACCAGTTGAGTATCGAATTGATGAAAAAAACTCCTTCCATGAAATTGTTTGAAATAAATTCAAGTGATATGAAGCTTGCAACAAGAGTTTAGTAAGCAATGGATACTGACAACTATGATCTAAAATCATACCAACAACTAGATCATTAGAAACCTTTGAAAAATACAACTCTATGTAAAAATCCATAGGATTATGAAACTTATGAAAATACATTTCTAATTGGTTAACAAAACGATCTTGCTCCTCTATGAAGGCTGATTCATAAATAAAATTATGGTCCGCATATACTTCGTAGCTACTCATATGTTGTTTGATATTTGTTGCAAGTGCAGGTATAGACATGATAGACATTTCCTCGTTAATCCTTGGAGTTTTCTGCTCAAAAATAGGTGATAAAGAGAATTCCAACTGGTGTTGCAATTCTTCCTTATCTCCTTCATTGTATTCCAATGTCTCATATTCAAAACAACCACATGTTGATATATCGATCTTTTCATTATCATTCGAATACTCAAAGGAAACAATTTTATTTTCATGACAACCTAAAACAGTAGATACATTTGATACAATGTCAAAAGTATCTACATTTTGGATATCACTTTGAAGATCATCAACCTCTTGATCATAGTGAAAAGTGTCTTCTACTGCAACATACTATTTATGACTATTTGATCCTTTAATCAACAAATCAAATTCATAACAACATTCTTGATAAAGGAAATCAACTCCAAATTCCACTTTGCAAAACAAACGAAATGCAACATGAAAATGTCTTAGTGAAGTAATACAAGAAATCGGGAGTGATCTACACCAATCACGAGATGCTCCATCTAAAGAGTATGTAAACAATTTGATGAGAGCATCTTCATGTATAACTTTCATCTTAAGTATGCACTCGTGAAAATCTAGTAAAACCTCAACTGACATTTCCCAATTTTCCCCTATAAACCTAGGAAGGCAACCTTCCCATTCATCTCTACTAGGCACTAGATTTGGAAAACTGACTATCTTTGAAAAATCATAAAAGGCATACCTTTGAGCTAGGATCTTTTCCATTTCAAAAAAATTGAGTCTCTAATATATATATGAACAGTGGAGTCACCATGGTGAAAGATAAGTAGTCTAAAAGTGTCTAGCTTCAGTTCACCATCCAAAGCTAGATCTAATCATCATAGTTCACCCAGGGAAGGTGTCTTCATGTCGTCCTCGACAATGGAGAAAAAAATGTTATCACTGAGAGTCACACTTAGAATGTTGTAATTGAAATCCTAGTACCCATTAGAATATAAATGGATTAAAATGGTTTGAGTAGGTGGATCAACAAGATTGATAAAGAAAGGGAGAGGGTAGCAAAAAGTCCGTAGAGGCATTCCATTGGGTATGGGGTCATAAAATCCTACAGATAAAAGGAAATCAAATTGTATATCATAAAAAAGGATATATAATTATGATTAGAAGCATAATGAATATGACAAAAGGAATAACATCCATTATACAAAGATCCTTTTTGCAACAGATAAAGATTTTCTTAAACAATGAACAATGATTTAATGGGCAAGCTACAACAGATTCTTTGTTGTTCATGAATCCATCAATCAATGAAAGTTATGATCCTCAAAACTTGTAATATATTCAATCAAGAAGATAACAAATAAATAGAAAAACACATAATACAATCTGATAAAAGCTCTCATGAATCTTTAATGGAAGAAAATGTCATTACAAACAAGCCCTTAAGCTTACAAATGAGCAACTAAAACTAGTCCTCCAACTCTCTCCTCTCTTGGCTCATGAATCCAACCCTTTTCTCATAAAAAACCCTTTCATTTATAGTTAATAATCTATATCTACCCTAAGGAGGTCGAAACCAAGGAGTTACATAGGATCCTTCTCCATTTAGGAGTCTTGTTACAAAATATTCCAACAAAAGCCTAACAAATTCCTATTTTTTTGGGATTTTGTCTATGATGATAAATGTCTTTTGAAATAGATCATCCTGATTGATATGGAGATGGAACACATGTCCCTCATGTCCAGAAAAATCCTAGGATACCATTCAAACCTTCCTTGACAAGGGGAAACCTCCAAACAAGAAGAATATCCAACAACTATGCAAAACAAAGAGTTTGTAGCGCCAATTTGCAACACATTGGTGTTTTATTTATATCTCTTGAACTACAAGTTGGGTCAGGCTGAAATTTGGATAGAAAGTCAATGACATTATCATGATCCTCCAAAAAATATTTCAGAAAAACACACATCACTGTTTTGGATTTATGATCAAATCTGTAAAAGCAGCTGCTACAGGAAATGAGTTCGCAGTGCCTCTGTCAGCCAGTTCGCAACACCAGTTCGCAACACCAAAATAAAATCCATCCAAAATAACTTTCTTGACCTTCAGACAGGATGAAAACTCTCATGGAGTACCTGATGGTCCTAAGGCTATTGTGGGTGTTGATAATTCTGAACGTGAGTGCCTGCAACCTATCCAAGCTATAACGCTCCTCCTTAACTAGTTCGCAACACCAACTCAAATATAACTTGCACACTTCGAGGAGGTTGTTAGTTGATGGTATGACATAATCCCTGGAGAAATGATTAAATTATAGGATCTAAAAACCATAAATCCTCCTTTACATGATCAATCTTATGTGTTAACACATATAGTTTCCGTCATTCTTTAAAATAATTTCATAGCTTGCATGGAAATTTTGTAATAAAGGTTGGATTGGTAGAGAAAGGAGAATTTACCTTTATTAGTTAAGATGGTACCTTATTTTCCATGGGAAATAAATTGGGTATTTTCCAATGTCATGTGACCATATATATGTACATGTATGCCATTTCATCCTCATGTTTGGTATACATTAAATAATAATGAAACATACATATAGTTTGTTTGAAAATTAGGGCATGCAACGACACTTTTTTTTAGATGTATAAATAAAATAACAAAATAAGAGGTAGATAAACACAAGCATAGAATGTTGTTCAGGTAGTAAGAAATAACAACTATAACATATAGTATATGTTCTTCACTATGTCTAAGTGGCCTTAAAAAAAACCATGTGCACAAGGTGACTTTTGTAGGAATGATCTACCAATCAAACATTATACCACATAAGTTCAATGTTATACCATGGAATTGGCCTCTTCCAGACTCTAAACTTAGTGCATGCATATGACAACAAAAACATGGGGAAATGGTAATCGTTAGTATTTTTATATGGAAATGAAGCCAATGGAGAAAATGACTACTTAAATAGACGAATTCATTTTTCTTTCACCACTTGAAGCTCACTTGTAGCATCCCTTTAGGGGAACTAGTCCTAAACACTATTCGGGGCATCAAAGGAGAACAATACACCTAATTCATGAACCATAACTTGAAGAACACGTACTTCGCTGCATATAATTATCCTCTAGAAGAACCACACGATTGATATGAGTAGAGGAAAAATGACTTGCCAATCGTATGTTATGCCACATAAGTTTAGTGATCTACCATGAAAATGGCCTCTTTTAAATAAACACAAAAATACATTTATGGAAATAAAAAAAGGGAAAGGTTCCCATTAATATTGTTTTATGAAGATAAAACCAATGAAGAAGAATACTTATAAAACGAAGGCATTTTCTTCGCCACTTAAAGCATGCTTGTAGCCTGTAGGAGCCCTTTAAGGACTCATGTCCTAAATTATACTGAGGGAATACTAATAAAATGATACACCCAAATCATGAACCTTAACTTGAAACATGTGTGATTCACTACTTCTAAGTTCCCTACATAGAGCACCATGTGCCTAAGGAAAGTTTTAGAAAGATGGCCTATTAACCAGAGACTATGTCACATATGTTATTTCTTTACTATGCAACTAACCTATTTTGAAATCAAAACATGGCATGCATATATGGCCAAAAAAATTATAAGAAAGGTATTTGGTAGTATTGATTTATGGAGATAAATCTAGTAGAGTACATGGATAATTAATTGGATGCACAATGTTTTTTTTGTCCACTTGAATCTCATTTATAGAATCTTTTAGGGACACAAGTCTTGAATGTTATTAAAGTAAAACACGGAAGTTACAACTTATGTCTTCCAAGTGTTTAAGTGGCATATGTAGTGAACCATGTTCCTAGGATGAGTTTTCTTAAAATGATCATCCAACTGAATGTTATGGAACATAAGGATGATGTTTTAACATATAATTTGACTCTTTCAAAATAGGTGATTGGTGATTGTATATGACCATGACAAATAAAATAAATATTATTGTTCCATGGATATGAATCCAATAGAGAAAGTGGAGCAAACGACTTGACCATCAAATGCACAAGTTCATTTTTGCCTCTTAAAGCTTACTTGTGGGAACCCTTTAGGGACATGTTTGTTTTTTTTTTCTTAAATGTTAAGATCATCAAAGACAAACAATATTTCTAAAGTGGGAACTATAAGTTGCAACATGTTTGTTTCATGGTGTCCAAGCGGCTTGCATAGAGAACAAAGTGTTTAGTATAAGATTTGAAAACTATCTTGACATCAAATGCTATGACATATAATGTCAGTGTTTTATCATACAACTAGCCTCTTTTAAAGTGGGTTCCTAGTGTGCACATATGTTCCTAAAAAGTAGAGGAAAATCCATTATTAATATTATTTTATGGAGAAATGTCGAGTATAAAACAAAACTTGTCCATCAGATATATGTATCTTTTTCTCCACTTGAAGTTTGATGATCCCTTTAGGGACATCTTCAATGTTGTCAAGATCATACAATGAAAATGGTACACTTAAATTGGGAACCATATGCTACAACACATGTTTCATGATGTCTATATGATGTATGTAAATAACCATGTTCCTAATACAAGTTTTGCAACAATGGTACATCAATGGGATGATATGGCATATAATATTGGTGTGTTACCATGCAATGGACCTTTTCCAACATGGGTGCTTGGTGAACATGCATGGAAACAAAAATCATAGTAAATGTTTCCATTAGTATTGTTATATGGATATGAATCCAATAGAGTAGGTGACCTGACCATTAGATGAATGGTTTTTTTTGGCCAATTGAAGCTCTCTTGCAAGATTCCTTTAGGGATACAAATCTCGGATGTTATCGTGGTCATACGAGGAAAACAATATGCCCAAATGAGTATTTGGGAGATATAATATTTGCTTCACAATGTCTAAGTGGCTTGCACAAAGAACCATACATCCAGGTTGAATTTTGAAAAAATGACTTACAAATAAAATGGTATGGTACATAAGGTCACTATTTTACCATGCGACTAATCTCTTTCAAAATGGGTGCTTAGAATGCACATGTGGCCACAAAAATTAGGCAAAATTTAATCATTAATATTGTTCAATAAAGACAAATTCAATGCAATAAATTATAGCTCAACCACTAAATGCATAGATTTCTTTCTCACCACTTGAAGTTTGTTTGTAGGAGCACTTTAGGGACACAAGTCTTGGATGTTGTTTGAGTTATACAAGGAAATTAGTATACCAAATTTGGGAATCATAATTTGTAACATGTATTTAATGGTATTTAAATGTACAACAACATAATTGTGGCTTGTGATGAGTTTTGTGAACTTATAACCTACTAATCAAATGCGATGAAACATGATGTTGACATTTTATTATGTAACTGATTTCTTTTGAACCAAGTGCTTAGCATGCACATATAGCCACAAAAATAGAGGAAATACCATTATTAATAATGCTATATTGAGTCAATTTCAACTATGAAAAATGTCTTAGCCATTAAATATACAAAATTTGTTTTTCCACTTGAAACACTCTTTTAGAGGATCCTTTCAACAACATTGATTTAAAAAGCTTCCATAGTCCAGTTGTTAAGAAAAATCCCATAATTAGGATTCATAGTTGTAGCATGTATTTCTAAAAATCTATACGAGTTCCCTGTAAGGATGATGAAAATGACTTACAAATCTATCTAATCCATGGACTCCATGGTAAGGATGATGAAAATGACTTACAAATCATAGCTTTTGGCATGGGAATTCCATACTTAGCATGCCACTAGCCTCTTTTAAAATAAAATAAAATAAGTTCCTTAGGAGACACATATGTTTGTCCAAAAAAGTAAGGGAAACACAATCATTAGTATTGTTCCAACCTCTTTTAAAATAAAATAAGTTCCTTAGGAGACACATATGTCCACAAAAAAGTAAGAGAAACACAATCAATAGTATTGTTCCAACCTCTTTTAACATAAAATAAGTTCCTTAGGAGACACATATGTCCACAAAACGGTAAGAGAAACACAATCATTAGTATTGTTCCATGGAGAGAGATCCAATGGAATATATAGCTTAGGCATTGGAGCTATGAATAGTTTATTTCCCCATCTTAACTTACATATAAGAAGTTGTAGGGGACCATGGTTTCCAAAGCTTATAAGGACTTAATTGTCAAAGGGTGCATTGTAATCATGATTTGTAAGTGATAGTGCATGTGTCTAATTACATCTAAGTAGCCTTTGCAAATTTCCACATGCTCCAGATGATGAGGAAAATGACCTACGAACTATTTTATTATTCATGTAGGGAAAGGGTGGGATACAACTTTTCTTCACTAATAAGATTCATATAATGATGAAAAGGTTGTATACGAAGAAATAATCATGCCATAGTCATTGTTCTAAGGCCATATATTTCAATATTCTATGAAGATGGGTACATGTACCAACTCGGAATGGTTGGTAGCAAAGTAGGTTAGGCATCATGGGGCATGCCTCACATGGGTAGATCTTAATATATTTTATAAACACTAACACTTGACCAATGTGGGTAAGAGAGACTTGATAAGCCAAATCTATACCCAAAGGGGTGGGACCCCTTGTACCTATACCCAAACCACGCAAGTCCATATAGAGGAACCCATTGATTTATTAAAAGGAAAGATAGTCGTATTGTACCAAATGAAATGTAGTTATGACAACTAAGATCTTTTTGGTAGTTATGCGAAATAAGTAGAATTGTAGATGCGGTTGACAAATTCGTCCCAAAACTGATGATTAGGTAATAAACTAATCATTTTTCTTAATGTGTAGGTATTTGCAATAGAATTGTTTTGGTCCTACTCGTGCTAGGTAAAAAAGTCACATTTTAATCTTCCATGGATATGACAAGTAATTGAAATTTAAGTTCATTAGGTGAAAAGCTTAAATATTTTATAAATAGTTGTAATTATGTTTAATTATTCATTTCCATAGTTTTAATATTTTTAAATATGGATGTGTTGATCGAAATAATTTTGTTCCATAGCAGGGGTTATTTTTGGTGAAAAATCTCAATTAGATTTCTCATTGTTTGAAATAGGGAATTAATATAGATTGTGGCTGGATAACCATTATTGATTTTGGGGTTTGTTGGTTGCGGCTCGATCCATCGTTTATGGTTTTCTATGCTAAAGAATGAAATGTAATTAATCTAAGATGCAAATGCATGCATATGAACATGGCTAAGAGTGATCAAGAAGCAAGTATAGAACCACACATCTTGTCAATTACCCATGAATTATTTTGTTGAGAATAATACGAGTAAATGATTGCAAACCCATAATAATCTAGCATTAAAACAACTATCTACAATCCTATGTGCATATATCTAGAAAAACATTTAAAATAATAAAAATAAGAACACAACATTTATAGTGTGAAATAAATTCTTACACAACTCCAATGCTCAACAAAAACAACAAAATAGGTCATAGTAAACAACACATAAATCACATTTCTCTTAAAAAAAAAATTGTTTAACCAAAAATAATTTCTCCTCATTAAAATTTTCTATAATAATACTATATAATCTTTAAAAGCCCTCTCATCTCATTGCATTTCATCCTATTAATACATTCCTCCTTAGAAGTTAAACAATTTTATTTTGAGTAATTGTCAAAACACTGCTGCTTCTTTTTAAGAAGCTTTCCTCTTTCCCCTCCTATCTTCTTATTTTTGGATGGCCCATTTTACATTTGTCTTATCCCCATAAAGTATGGCTAAAGTTATTATTTCATAACTTTAAGCATTTCACTTTTCATAATTTCTTCTTCTATGAACTTTGATATTGTTAGAAGTCGATTAATTTCAAAAAGACAATTATAAATATGGATTTTTGGGTAGAAAAAAATATTTTTTCAATGTAATCATCCATGTATGTCAATGATGAGTTAGGTTTCCATTGGCCATTCCTTTCAAACAAGTACAGATTAAGATGCATTCTAATAACTGATATGCATTTAAAATAATGTTAGCCACTATCCTCCGCCGTTGCATTCCCCTCTGCTATTGCACTTTTCCATGTGAATTTTCTGGCATGCTTTTCTTTGTCTGATTGTGTTGGGGGGCATTAATAGGAAAATATATTATATATTTTCCTATTAATTCTCCCCCCTACCACCCTCTTGTACTTTCCCATGTGAATTTTCTGGCATGCTTTTCTTTGTCTGATTGTGTTGGGGGACATTAATAGGAAAATATATTATATATTTTCCTATTAATGCCCCCCCCCTCCCACCCTCTA
>ML788629.1:644058-655720 GCA_009831015.1 Picea engelmannii
AAGACTATCTTCAGAAGAACAACAAAAATGGGTAACCAAGATATTGGGTTATGATTTTGAAATCCTCTATAAAAAGGGGAAGCAAAATGTTGTGGCAGATGCACTCTCAAGAAAGGATGAAGATGTTAAGGCCTTTCTCTGTGATATCTCGATCATCCAACCCGATTGGATAATAGAAGCAAGGGATGAATGGATGAATGATGAAAACGTGTGGACTCTCATTCAAAGGCTGCAGTAGGATTCCAGTGCATCAGATACATTTACATGGAAAAATGATTCACTATGGTACAAAGATCGATTATATTTATGTAAGAACTCCCAACTCAAACAAAAGGTACTATTGGAATTGCACAGCTCTCTAGTAGGAGGGCACTTGGGATTTTTAAAAACCTACCATAGAGTCAAGAAGGATTTTTTTGGGGATGGCCTTAAAATTGATGTTCAAAGGTTTGTGGCAGAATGTTTGGTTTGCCAACAAAATAATGTGGAAACAATTAAGACCCCAGGTCTTTTACAACCATTATCCATCCCAAGTCAGCTCTGGGTGGAGGTTTCCATGGATTTCATCACAGGGTTACCAAAGTCTGAAGGAGAGAGTGTAATCATGGTGATTGTTGATAGACTGACCAAGTACGCACACTTTTGTGCACTCTCTCATCCCTTCAAAGCTAGTACAGTTGCCACTGCATTCATGGAGATAGTTCAAAAGCTACATGTCAGCCCAAAGATTATTGTAAGTGACAGAGATCCCATATTCACTGGACATTTTTGGACATAATTATTTTCTTGTTTGGGTACTCAATTAGCTCATAGCTTATCCTATCATCCTCAATATGATGGACAAACCGAGATAGTGAACAAATGTATGGAAGGCTACCTTCATTGATTTGTCTCTGATAACCAAACACAATGGTTCAAATGGTTACCCTTGGCAGAATGGTGGTATAACACTTCCTTTCATATTGAAACAAAAATGACACCATTTATGACACTTTATGGATACGACCCTCCTTCCATCACTTCTTCTCTAAAAGAAAAATCTAATGTTCAAGCAGTGGAAGATCACATTGAGAATCAACAACAAGTTCTCCAAATCTTAAAGGACAACCTGACCATGGCACAAAATCGCATGAAACAACAAGTAGATCAACATCATAGTGAAAGAAGTTTTGAAGTAGGGGATTGGGTGTTTTTAAGACTACAACCATACAAACAGATGTCCCTCAAGAAATCCAAGAAGGATAATAAATTATCACCAAAGTAATATGGCCTTTATAAGGTGTTGCAAAAGATTGGTACTATGGAATACAAATCAGAGTTCTCTGCATCTTCATGAGTACACCCAGTTTTTCATGTTTTATGCTTAAAGAAGGTTATAGGCGACAAGATCCTAGTTCAAACTATATTGCCAGAACATGATGAGGAAGGAAAAATCATATTGGAGCCTGAAGCCATCACTGACACAAGAATTCATCAGTTGAGGAATAGATCCATTTCATAGTATCTCATTAAATGGAGGAAACTACCGACTGAAGATTCCACTTGGGAAGATGAGCCTTTTATAGAAAAGCATCCAAAGTTACTCAAGCGTTGCAGACAACACTTGTCTCAAGGGGATGGGAATGTTAAGCCCTAATATTAGCTCATTACCCCTTAATTGGGGCATATTATATTATTAATGTTATTTTATTTATGTCATCTTTATACCATTAGTTGTAATTATACCTCCTGGTCTCCTATATATACCAAGGAGACATTTTCATTTTGAATCATCTTGTACTTGAACATTTAAGTGGGGTAAAAGGAGGTTTCCCCCTCGAAGAGGCTTATTATATGAAATTATCTATTTTTCAAGGCATTGAGTACTTTTTCTGAGGTTTTTCTATGCTATATTGATATTTGGTTCTTAACAAGTGGTGAAAGGAAATTCAATGGGATAAGTAGATAAATTCACCAAGGTACTGAATAGGCTCGCTGGAAATGAAGCAATATCTATGAAATTTGTAAGGATGCCATACATATCTATATATCATACTCTGTTATCTATTTCTCTTCCCAGTGATATTTGCATCCTAAACCAAAGTCTAGGGATTCCCTAAATAAATATGTTACATCTGTTTAACCTTGAAGCGAACAAAGTCAGTCAGAGCTGATATTTTAGTTAAAGTTATTTGGATTATCTTAAACAATTCTGAAATCAGTTTTAGGGAAAGGAAATTTTAAATAGCCTAACTTTGGATCAATCATTAAGTATGTTTTGAAGGTTTTTGAGATTTGGTTAAGTTCATTTTTCTATGTATGATTAATTCTTAAATAAAACTGGAAAATGTTTTTCAAAAAGAAATAATGACTCCATTCACCCAACAAAGGCACTTGGTATATTTTTATTTCACCCCTCATAGGGAGCCACAATCCCTAGATGGAGCCTATGTTAGAACACGTATGATTTTGAGATTTTGAACTTTATATTTCGCCTCTTAGAAATAAAAATTTTACCCAAAAAATAAAAAAAACATAGAAAGTTGTCTTTTAATCTTAAAATAAATCCAATGGTTGTTATTTATCAAGAAGTCTCTTATAATATCTATCGTCGATGAGTTACCTTAATTTGATCGAACGATCCTAATGATCTCTGAAGTTTAGAAGTTGCCTGATTTTTAAAAGAAAGTCTCTAGTGGTCACTTCGAAGCTCCATACTTCGGATGTTCCAACAAAGCTAAACAAAAAAACCTTGAAACTCTGAAGTCTCGAAGATAGCCACTTGTGATAATTCCTAAAGGACTTACGAATGTGCCGAAGGGACACGTGTATTTTAAATCTTTCTCTCGAGTTGACACGTGGCACTTATTTTTGACATTTATGACGGATAATTCACACATTTTCAAGTGACATATGGAACCTCTATTTTCTTAACACATCATCAAGAATGATGTCATCTCTGCCACGTCACTCTGAGAGATCACCCAAAGAATAGGATAAATCATTAGATGCCAGTCACATTTGCTCTGGTTGACATTTTTTTGCAAAATGGTCTTGAGAGATTTGTTCACAACCTCTACTTGTCCATTTTTCATGGGGATAGTAAGGGGAAGACTGACCATGTTTAAACCCCATTTTTTTTTCTAATTGCTTCATCATTTCATTCTATAAGTGACTACCATGATTAGTGAAAATATCCCTCAATATTCTGAACTAATAAATAATTTGATTGAACATGAAAAGTGTTGTAGTATTACCATTATATTTAATCGTAGGAATGGCCTCTACCCATTTAGTAAATTATTCTACGACCATGATAATATGTTGATGCCCCACAGCCGAAGCTAGGTTATAGTCCAAAATATCCACCCCCCACTTGGTGAAGGGACCGACGATGATGACCGGGTGAAGAGGGACTGGATGCAAGCACATATTCTGAGCGAACAACTGGAAAGGGTGACACTTCTTGACTGCTTCAACACAATGTTTAAAAATAGATGGTCAAAAATAACCAACTCATAATATTTTTTACGGTGTCACAAGCCTAGATAGATGACCACCATAAGCCCCACTGTGACAATCATTAATAATGGACTCAAACTCCTCATAATTCAAGAAACGATGCAAGATATTATCTACGCCTCTGCAATACAAAGTGTCGTCGACGATAAGGTAGTTTTTAGCTTGATGTCATATACATCGTCGGTTATCTCTCGACAGACGCTGAGAGAAATTTAAGGTTTGAAGATAGATCAAAATGTATCCATACCAAGGGTTTGATGATGAGATAAGGAAAATGTTTTCATCCGTGAATAAATCAACATGAAGGACATCCTTATCTAGTCGAGGGAAGTTTGATATTAACTCATAAAAAACTAGCGATTTCTTGGATTTTGCCGAAGAAAAATCGAGGTCAGACTCTTGCAAAATGAAAATCCATTTATTATATTTTCCCCCTACAATACGCCTAGTAAGGACGTATTGAAATGAGTTCACTTCAGAAACTACGGTAGTTTTGCAAAGCAATAAACGATGTCACAATCTTTGAACTACATGTACAACAACCAAGGATAGATTCTCAACATGAGAGTACTTAAGTTCAAGGCCGACTAAGTTTCAACTAAGGTAGTAGACGACGTGCTCATGGATCTCATTGTCCTCCTGAACCAAAACCATACCAACCATCCAGTCAGACACAATGATATAAAGAAAGTAATCTCTGTTGTAGTTTGGAGGCTTCAAGAGAGGCATCGATACCAAGGCTTTCTTAACAGAATCGAAGGATTCCTAGGCTCTCTCATCCCATATAAATGGACCGTATTTCTTCAAGAGACACATGAAACCCTTAGTAATATTGGCATAGTTTACTATAAACCAAAGTAAGAAGTTATATTTCCCCTGTAAACCTTGAAGCTGACGAATGTTGCATGGGGGTGGAAATAGAAGTATTTCCTCAACCTTCAAAGTATCCACCATGATCCCAGTCTCAAAAAATAAAAATCCTAAAACACGACCCAACCTAACGCAGAAGATGCACTTGTGAGGGTTTAAATGGATGCGATAATAATGAAATCTCTCAAAAACTAGTTGAAGGTGGCTAGAGTGGTCTACTCTCTTGAGAGAGTGAGAAGAAATATCATCAAGGTAAGATTTGACTATATTCTTGAGATTGTGAAAAGAGAAGGTCATGGCTCGTTGGAAGGTTTCTCTAGAACTTTTAAGGCCGAAAGGAATTTTCTGGTATGTAAAATTACCCCAAGGATGAATAATTGTCATATTGTGTTGATCCTTGGGTTTGATCTGAATTTGATTGTATCCTAAAAATCTATCCATAAAAGAAGAAACCTTTCTTCCCAGACACTCATCGAGAATCCGATCAATGAAAGGTGTGAGGAAGTTGTCTTTAAGAAATGCCTTATTCAAGTCTTGAAAATCCATACACACACGGATGGTTCCTTATTTCTTATTCATGGGAATGCGATTGGATACCCATTCAATCAAGGGAAACAGGTAGATAAAACCAACATTAAGCATTTTCTCCACCTCTTCTTCCTTAATAATAGAGGCCATCCTAAGATTAACAACTCTAATTCGTTGTTGAACAGATTTAGCATTCAGGTAGGTTTTGATCTCATGTTCGAAAATGCAAGGGTCGATTCCTGACATCTCTTCATATGACCAAGCAAATACATCACATAATTATTTGAAGATATCAGTGTAGATCCGAACTTCTTCAGGCGAGCAATCCACAATGATATATACATTTTCAATTTTACTAGTAATGCAAGAGATGTCGATCGTGACAGTAGGATAAATACTCATGATGTTTTCTTGGGAATAAATTCCATGCGTATCTAGTGGAACCATGACGTGACCAACTATATCACTCAAGGTAGATCTAAAATCGTCATGTTAGATCCTAACAAGCTCTGGGAGGAAGTAAGAGAGATGATTCATATCATCCCATGGTCTATCAAAACCATTCATGGACTCTAATATCAATTCATCGGAAGGTAAAGTATCATTAAGGAAATCATGTAAATAATACAATGAGGTGGACCATACGGTATTGATAATGAGATCCTCATCATCTGTCTATGAGGAGACAGGATTTGGGTCAACAAAATATTCAAGAAAAACCCAATATGCTATCTCTTCCACTAACAATGAAATTTCCATTCCAATATGTGACTAACCTTCACAAGACATGGTCGGGGAAGGTAGGTTCCAAGGATCATTGAAATATGAAGTGTGGAAAGGAACGAACCTCAATGATGATGAAGACCTACTGGACATGTCATAAATGTGATGAATTGGTGCCACAAAATCAAAGATACCCATGAGGGAGGAACACATTCTGACACCAATGTCCTTGGTTGTTGGCTGATAATTATCGAGCACAGGGAAGGTCCAACTAATGCATTGGGACTATCATGCGCAAAGGACAACTGATCAATCATCATGGATTTCCCTTCATGAGGAAAACATAAAGTACAAAAAATGAATGATATGACTGAAGTCATAGTATAAGTCGAGTTATTCCCTAGTAATAAGTTATAGTCAAGGGGCGCATGTTACACATGAAATTTTCACACCTAGGTACCTCACCCTAAGTGTCGTAAGTGTCATATAAGTGTCTCATGCACCTTGACACCATGGAATAACCTATGTCACAATCCCTAGTCAATGTGGAGGAGGGATATATTACATGAAGGCCAAAATACCAAGTGCACATGAATTATTATTATTATTCATGAAAAAGAAATTAATTAAGTGTGAGAATCTAGCTCACATTTGGTTTCCTATTTTTTAGGGAAGGTGGAGGATCTCATGGATGGTTGAAATATTTCATCCTTAAAATTCTTGAGAGATATTTCCTCCCTAAAATCCTTAAGAAATATTTTCTCCCTAAATATCTTAGAGAAGCCTTTTTTAGTGGATCTGATGAGAGATCCTCTCCATGGTGGTTAAGCCTCCAAATCCTATATAATGAGTGATTTCCATGGAGGATGGGGGCATGGATAATTTTGGAGATACCAAACTTATGATATCATAAGGAAGGAATAAAAATGGAGGTATCAAAGTTATAGTATTGGGAGCTTTGTGAAAGGGCTGGACGAGGAGGACTTGGAGAGGCTGTTGCGACTTCATCAATGTTTGTAAGTATCTCTTTTGAGTTCTCATAAATGTATATGTTCTTATCCTGTTTCCTTCAAGATTGTGTACATTTGCATGAACTTGTCTCTTTTGGATAAATTTATATTTGAACTAATCATGGTATAATAGGAAGTATGCTTTGTTTTCATTGTTTATTGGATTGTAGGACTCGTTGAAAGACTTGGAGATCAAGATCAACTTGGACTGAGCGAGGAAAAAATTCGTAAAAATGTACTCATACTTTATTCCTCTTATCTATTGATTAGCTTATCTATGTTTAAAGGAAAGTCAGTGTTCAAAGTTAGAACTTTTCTATCTTCGTCATAGGGGTCTAATATCCAAGAGGGAATTCACCTGTCCGTAGGGGAATTTTCCTACAATAGAAATTGGCGACTCCACTGGGGATCGAAATCGATTTTTATTTCCTTGGTTTGTACCTACCATTTTCCCATATTTTAGATTAGTTTTACTCTTTGTTTATGATCCATTACCTTTCTCCCATCTTCACTAGCAATTTCACCAATTTTTATGCATTCTGGGTGATTTTTTTTGCATTTTTTGGCTCTTCCTTTTTAGGTTCTGGGAAGATAAATGCCCCCCTCCCCCCCAGGCCATATAAGAGTGCTGATCTCTAATAATCTCTCCAATGCAGTGTTTTAGGGAACATTGCAATGCTCTGTACCCTTGAGACAGGGAGCGCTGGTCTCCTTCTTGGAGGACTTTTTCCCTCTTCTGCTCAGATTTGTTCAGCCTATTTTGTGGAAGTATTTACCCTGAATATATATGTTGGTTTGTGAAGTTATTTAGGTTGATATTTGGTTCTTATTGTTGATTCCCTACTTTGACATAGATAATTCCCTATATTACCCTATATCTAAACCCTTTTTGCCTCTGTTATAAGCCTATACTGGACTATCCCCTCCCAAAACACATACCTAATAGCTATGTTCATGTTCACAAGAGGTAATTGATGATTTAAAGCATGTTTGTTTAACTTTCTTAAATTAATTTGATTAAAGTGTTTTATTTTGTATAGTCCTAGTGGTTTGATTTATAAGCAGTCTATCCATCACTACCAGACACCATGTAATCCGGTACCAAATCCATTCCGGTACCCAAGGCAGTTTTGATCCGATACTAAATCCATTCTGGTACCAAGTCGTGTGCTATTCCGGTACTACCTGCTCTGCATCTATTTCAATACTACCTGCTCTATTCTGGTACCATATTCGTGACTGTGTGCAATCCAGTACCAGAACCTCTACTTCCAGAATGCGCTAGTTGGGCCAGAATGATGGTGAAGATTTCGAGAAGACAGTTGAATAGAAGGGCCCAAATAAGTTTTCAAGTTGCAAGAGACTCCATCGCTCATGCACTTCATGTCATGAGGATGGAGTTGATTCCTAAACATTTGATGTAAATATTAATTGTAAAATTTCTCAAACTATTTAATGCATATCCATAGATATTGATAGTATCATCTTAACTTATATAAGGAATGTTGTATAGATGATAGCTAGTGATAATAATGAATGTAAAAATGTATATTGTCAGAACCAGACAATACTTATCGTTGTTATGTATGAAGTAAAAGACTGTTGATCCAATTTACCAGTTGAATTAATACAGAAGATCTTTTATGTCAATTATTGAATGTGAGTGAAAATATTTAGTCTGTTACTTTCTTAAGAGGTTCCTTGTTGGTTCGGCAAGGGCCCACCACCCCAACTAAGGTAAACCTCCTGGTGTACATTATGTGTGTTTGTGTGGATATTGTACAGTAGTGTGTGTGTGTGATTGATCTTTAATTTATTTTTAGAATCCAGCATTGAGTCAATTGTTTTGGATTGGTGTGAATAAGTAGGTGTTAGATCGAATAGACATCCCATTCTTAGATGTTGAAGATAGCCATTTAATGATTTGAAGTGTGGAACTGATATCTTGAGTTTATGACTACAATAGATTTAGTATATCAAGAGACCAGGAGACTTTATATCTCATCTTCATGCTCTGTAATAAATTCTTTTTAGTTATAGTGAATACCCCTTGTGTTGGTTTGATTGAATTACATGAAGATAAAGTTGGTTTTGATTTCGAGAGTGGTTGGAGTTGATTATTTTAATTGCTATAAGAGACAATATTCTTAAGTTCATCCCTTTAATTCAAGAGCCTTAAATGAAAAAGACTTGTTTCTTTAGGACAACATCCCTTTGATTGGCTATTTATTTAAGTTTCATTATCAGTTTTCTCTTCTAAGTTCAGAGATATTTGAAGTATTTAGAAATCTTAGAAACAAAGTTTTTATGTTATTAATTATTTCCTCTATGCAACAGACTTAGGTAGGTTACTTGTTCTCAGCACATATAGTGTAACGACTCTTTCGATTACGAATCTTGGATTGACATTTAAATGAGTGTAAGATATACATTGAACATATTTATGCACCAACTTTTTGGCGCCATTGTCGAGGAGTTGTAAACGGTAATAGGTAGCATGTTGAGTTTTTTTTTATTGGTTTGATGAAGTATTGGATTGGATTTGAGGATAATCTAAGGGCAGAAAGAAGATGGTAATATGAAAGGTAAGAACCTGTGCATCCACTTTGGTGGGGTTTCTCCAAAGTCAAGTTGTCCTCCTACCTTTAATTAGGAATCTGCGTTTTTCATTCATTTCATTTAAAATTATTTTATGAGTAGATATAGGGATAATAAAGGTAGATTTCTTTCTCCTAAAGTATCAGAAAGGCTAGAAAAGAAAACAACAACAAAAAAACCCCCCTTATACTAATTCATCGAAAATTTGTGCAGGAAAAATTCTCATAGGAGAGAGATCGAAGGTAGCAATTGCAACAACAACAAAAAAGGGCACTAAATCTGAAGCCACTGTTCAGATTGAAGGCATGAGACAACAAGAAAGAGAGGAAGCATTGGCAACCCCATCCAAAGGAGAAATTGGAGAAGAAGCAGAGGTAGTAATAGAAGAGGTTGCATCTGTTGTTGGAAGGCCACACAAAACCTTGGAACAACTAGAGATACCAAGTAACCCAGTGGTGGAACCATCACTTAGTGGAGAAAATTCACGACCTCCCTACAGGTTACTTGGAGACATGTCAAAAGAAGAGGGAAACATAGCTAATGAAATAGAGACATTTGGATTCCCCATACTGGATATCGCTAAAGATGTTTATATGAAGAACATTCCATTATATTCACTTCCTCATTTTTGAGGTATGTTGACAGAATACCCTGAATCATTTTTATTTGAATTTGACATATTGTGTAGGAGCTATAACTACACAGATAATGCTCAAAAATTAAAACTTTTCCTAGCTACACTAAAAGATTCGGCACTAAGGTGGTTCATGAGCTTAGGGGAACACACCATTTTGTCTTGGGATGGTATGAAGGAGACCTTCCTCCAGAAATACCAAGATTACTACAGACCTAGGGATGCTAGGAATGATATATTCAAAATGCATCAATCTGAAGAAGAAAGCTTAGAAGACTACCTAGAAAGATTCTTATACAATTATCAAAAGACTAAGCAGTTTTCCCTAGATACAGCTACAATTAGGATTGTCTTTCTAAAGGGTGTGAGGGATGATTTCATTGAAGTGTTAAACCTTATGATTTCCAAGGATGTATACCAAAATCCATTTGCAGATGTAGCAGAGCATTGTAAAAGATACTCTCACAGTCAAGCTAAAATGGGGAAAAGTATAAGGGACCCTACCAACATAATTGTTAAACCCACATCTGGAGGTGTCACTAGGATTGAACTGGGAAATCTATTAGAAAAATTTAAAACATATATCCTAAACACCATCAGTTCCCGACTAGATACCATGAAAATTAAAAGAAAACAAGAGGAAGAAAATGCCACGTTAGCAATTTTCTGTCATCAATGTAGGAGGAAACACCCTAAAAAGGAATTCCCCCTTAATGTTATTGAAATATGTGGTCTCTATACAGAGGACCAACCTACTAATGAATTCCCTTCTCTTCCCGAACTCAATGCCATGTTCAAGGAAGGAGGAGAACCTAAGACATCCTATCCCCTTAGGAGACCATGGAGGCAACAAAATCCTAGCATGTTTGCAGACCCAATTACACAATACCCCCAATAGCAATGGGTACCGCCCATGTCTTATCCTCAGTGGTCGACACAAACCCTATTAATTTTTTCAAAATCCCAACCCAGTTTTAGTCTCGCTGATTTTTCAGTCAAATTTAAATGCCAAAATCAGTTTCAGCACTGTTTCAACATATGTTACAGCCATGTGTTTTAGCATATACTCACAGCGGTGTTTCAACATATGACTCAACACTGTGTTTCAGCATCAGTTACAACACTGTGTTTCAACATCTGTTACAACACTGTGTTTCAGCATCTGTTACAGCACTGTGTTTCAGCATATACTACAGCCTGGTGTTTCATCATATACTACAGCCTGGTGTTTCAACATATGCTACAGCTTGGTGTTTCAGCATATGCTACAGCCTTGTGTTTCAGCATATAAAAACTTAACAGAAAATAAATTTCAGAACTGAAACATGAGGATTCTGAACATCATTTTCAATGCAGAAATAAAATATCAGCAATATGCAAAACTTAGAAAATATAGACACAAAGATATTCGGTCTAACTTTGACCCTGGAAAAACCCACAAGGGGAAAACCAGTTAGAGAGGGATTTGTATTATTTATGAGCTTCTGAGAAATTCTTTTACAACATATTCATCTTCAGATATTTACACAAACTTATCTGGACATTCCTGTAGCTTTGCTCCTCAATTTCTGAACCAGAAATTCGTACAACTGTATGGCAATTAATGATGTACGGACTGTCATGAAATTCATGCCAAAACTCTGCTAAGACTATATGGACTGTACGGAAATACACTCAGAAATATATTACAGCAGTTACCTCAATTTCTGTGCCAACAAATGTTGTATGGCAGCCTTGGAATGCATGCCAATACTCTCAGAAATTGCAGCTGCTGTCCTCCTCAATTTCTGTGCACATT
>ML788630.1:0-25063 GCA_009831015.1 Picea engelmannii
TGAAAGGAGAAACCAAAATTATCACCTATGTTCAAGAATAATAAAAAGTTATATATTAAAAAAAACGGAGATAAATACGAGAATCTTGTCATATAAGCATAATTCAGAAAATTTTCAAAGAACATTAAGCAATATTTTGCATTATCGTAAGAATCTGTTCGAGTATGGCCCTTTTCAACCTCATTCACATGTAAGTTCACACTTGTAACTTCAGGTTTGCTGTGTGCAGTTACAGACCTGTCTGAACTTAGGTGCAGAAGATTGTGAATAGTAGTTTCTGCTATCAATCGAATCAGCTCTTCCAAGCCTCAGTTCCAGGGGCACAAATTGAATTCGCCTAATTCCTGGCAGCATAACGACCAGCAAGGAGAGTAGCACCAACAACACCAGCCCCAACAGTGTTTAACGCAGCACAATCAACAATTTAAGCGGCCTAACCAGTTTAACAGGAGTAACAGTTGATAAATTAACTAGCGGGAATGGTAGGTGATGAATTGATGGCAGGATTTGGATTTGAATGGATGTGGATGATGGGCGTGGATATGGATGGTGGTAGATGGGCCGGAGGGCATGGTTGTGGATGATGTATGGATGGTGGTAGATGGGCGGAGGTGGTAGAGGGGATGGGGAGGGCGGCGTATGGACGGGTAGGCAGCCGGAGGGCAGAGACGATCGGCGACGAGAGTCGGACGGGAGTCCGGACGCCGTGAAAGGACGACCGACAAAGGTCGGTTTCGTTTGGGGTTTATCTTACGCCAATTTAAATTGTAGGATACGTACCATCTCTAAACTTGATACTAGCACGATCAGTGGTTATTTAATGTATTTTGTTTATATTTATTAAATAACATTTATTAATGTTGTAAGTTAATTTATTAATGTTGTAGGGTAAATTTTCTATTTCTGTAGTTTTTCACCTTGCTAAATTCATTTCTGCATTAAAAAATGGATATTAAATAGTTAGTGTATAATTAATAAATGTAAGGTGGATTATTTTAAAAAGGTATATTAGTTGGTTGTTTGTAACTTGATTAATTAATAAGGTTTATTAGATTGTTAGAGCTTGGGTTAGTTAAATTTTTTTTTATAATAATATCAAAAGTTATATAATAAAAAGAGTCAAGTGATTGAAATTGTATTCGAACTATGTTATTAGTCTCTGCCTTGCCCTACGCATAGATGGACTATAGTGGTCGATAGTTAGTTGACTACATATTAGTTTGTCCTTTGACCAAAATATTTGCATAATACCTATTGTTGGAGCTAGGGAATTAAAAACATATATTTTTATATGTTGGATAAGAGATTGGAAGTCTTATTGCTAGGCTATTCCCAATGTTTTATATGGCAACATATCCAAACTTTTTCTCGTATACAGTCTTTTTGAATAATATATTTTACCTATGTATTGCTTGAAGGTGGATTAATGCTAGCATTAGTTCGAATGTTTGTATTAGCATTTTCTGCTAGCTGAATATATCCCTAAGTTTTTATTTGTACTAATCATATTGAAATGTTTTGATATCCAAGCTTTATAGTGATTGAGAATTCCAAAGTTTATAACGTCCTTGCCGCATGTATTTGTATTGAAATGTATTGACACTTTTTTCGAAATGCCTCAATAGGCCTGACAGCTTAAATGTTTACATGACGCAATTTCCTCCAACAGGCCTGACAACTTAAATGTTTGCATACCGCGAGGTCCTTAGACAGCCTAAAAACCTTAAATGTTTATCTAAATACGCTTCTCGAAGTACATTTTTCCTCGAAATTTTCCATACAATGTTACAGTGAATTTGGACAGTGTTGTTGTCCACCACTAGTTGAATAGTCATTGTATGTTTTATCCTGCTTCTACCTTTGCAATGCAATTTCGTCATCGTTGAAGCTACATACATTGTTTATTGGTTCGGTGAGTGCTTCTTCTTCTCTGGTTCGTTGGTTGCTGCTTCTTGTTGTTTTGTTCTCAATTCGACCTGTGCTTCTGCATTTCATCATTTCAGAGTAAGTTTCCATGCCATAGTTTCATTTTCTATTCCTTGTTTGTTGTTCAGTGTTTGCAGTTTGCAAGTAAGAATGTTTGCTTATTTGTAGCGACATGGTCATCGTATGTTTTCAGTTCCTTCTGTGCTTCGGCTGTAGTTTCGTAATCGTTGGAGATACATATGTTGTTTACTGGCTCGATGGTTCTTGTTGGTTCGTTGGTTCGTGGGTTGTTGGTTCTGTTTGTTTGGCTCGGGTTTACGCTTTGGGGCCCTGGGGGTGCAGTTTGGCCTGTTCGTGCTTTCTCGCTGGTTTGGTGCTTGCTGTTTTCTTTTATTTGATTCGGCCTTGCAGGGTTGGGGTCTAGCGCCGATGGTTGGAGTTTTTTTTTTTTGTTTGGATTATTATTGTTTTTTGGGGTGCTTTACGGTGTTCATCCCTTGCACCCACGAGTCGACATGTAGTTGTGTTATTTTCCCTATCTACCGAGGTCGATATCTATTCTGCTGTGAGATTTTGCTGGTGCTTTAGTGCTGGCATGAAAGAAAATAGTTGCATCCAAAATTGTTCGAGGATTACATGTGAAATTGCAATATCCGTTGTTTTTTTATTAGAATAAAGCATATGTAGGCTACATTTATAAACCATGTATGGTCAGATGTGCCCATATAACATTACATGTTCTTTCTCTACACAGATTGGTGTGCGCACGATATAATTTGTGTTGTACTTGAGATATAATATGTACAACAAAGATTCTGCAAGATTATATTTCGATGTTTGGAAGCATGTCTGGGTAGTTTGCCACGAAAAACCAAAAATTTGTATCGTGGGCACAACAGTCTGTGTAGAGGATAAAGAACATGTATGTCCATCCGTGGAAGCATATATGGATAATTTGTCACGGAAAACCAGAAATCGTTTAGCTATGGCTATGCAATTTCGTAATATTTTGTGGCTTGTAATATATTTTGGGCAGGGCAAAAAAAATTACATGTTTACAACAATGGATGGAGAAGCGCAAAGGTTTATGTTTCTGTTTATCTTCTAGACTTTTTGTTGAGTCTCTTTTACTGTATGTACATATTGCTTGTTCTCTGGTGCATACTAGCTTCCATTCATGTTCATTGTATTTTGTGCGTTCCCACATTCAAACAAACATAATAGATGGAGAAAACGACAGAGTCTTGATTGCATCGGTTGAAGAGGATATAGAAAGGTGCATGCTTCTACTGTTATTTCATATTGGGTTGTTTTGTATTTTATTTATTGTATGCATATGTGTTCACCTAGTTTATTATATGTACATGTTGTGTACCTTCCTACATGGTAACTTATGTTCATTACATGCCTTCTTACATACTAACCTGCTTCATGTCCATTGTGTTTTCACTGCATTGCTACATTTAAACAAACAGAATGGCTGGAGATGACGATGGGCTCTTTTGCGGGTAAATAACCTTGTTTCTCTTTATTTTACATGTCTGTCTTCATTATAAGTTATCTTCAATACATGCCTTCCTTCATACTAACCTACTTCATGTCCATTGTGTTTTCGCTGCATTGCTGCATTTAAACAAACAAAATGGATGGAGAGGATGATGGACTCTTTGGTGGGTAAATAGACTTGTTTCTCTTTCTTTTAGATGTCTGTCTTCATACTAACTTTCCTTCATGTCCATTTCATATTCGACGTTGCTGCCTTGGAAAAAACAAGTTTCTTGGACAAGAAGATGAATTTTTCTATGCAACAACAAAGGGTTCTGTGGTACAATCTTCTAAAAGGTATACCAACTGTGCTAGTAAACCTATTTCTACTTTTTCCATTTTCTATTATCCCTTTTGTTTTCTAATTCATCTGCTTAGTGTTCTTTCCAAAAATGCCTTGGTGCACCAGTTGACGGACTAATGGTTTCACATCTATGGTCGCGCTTCTACCTTCTTCCATAGTTACCCACTTTGTCGATTGCGGGCGCCGGGCTGGCAGGTTCAAGATTGCTCCCCTGGCTTTCGGGGGTCTGCGATATACAGATTGGCCATGGTGCCCTGCTCTCATGCTCTATTTACTGTTAAACATTTTTCCAGTTAAAAAAATCAGATGTATACAATTTTACGGTTATTTAGTCCTTTTGATGGAAAATATACAATGCATATGCTTGTTTAGTCTCGATGTTCATCTGCACTTTCTTGCATCAGAAAAAGTTGGACTAGTGACATGGGCATGAGCAGTCAGTCATCCCAGACATCAACAGACCGAAAAGGCCAAAGGTAAAGATGCATACGCTCTACTCTTACTATGTTTACCAAAAAAATATCCTCGGCTATATATTGATCTATGGCATGGTGAATATGTTGATGTCATTTGCAATACATGGTTTGCAGTTCACAAGAAGTATCAACAAGTACAAGTGAGATGCTGAACGTGGCACATGTTCTGTAGACTAAGAGGTGTGGTTGCAAAACTTTGGCTCCATAGTTCATCAAAGCTATGAATGTACTTGTAGATTTATGCCAGTGAAAGAAGAATACAAAAAAAACAAATTCACAGTCCATTCACTTTAGTTTTCCTGTTCAAAAATTGTCACCAGGTCTAGAGTTGTAACATCCAAAGTACTATCAATAGAGGGCTTGAACAACCACCGAACTGGACAAGTGTTCGTCGGGGACATAATGGTTGTCCATAGCACCTACTTGGACAAGACAAACAAAACTAGATGCATTATGCGTGCTGACATGACAGACAATGAGGCCATGATGACAGTGACACTGACTATTCCTCCACAACTTGTCCAGAAACATGCAGAAAAGATATTGTCAGGTAATGGGATATCCATTAAAAATTTTAATATATTTCCCAAAACAATATATGACCGTGGTAATTGTGATCGAATTATTTCTCTCAATGAAACAAGCATTGTGGAAAAAAATTCCTCTATTTGTTCAAAATATCATTTCGTCCCAGACTCGACTATCAGCCAACTTGCACAGAGAACTGATATTTACCCAATTGGAACGATTGGCGCAACTGTCACACTGGCGAGAAAACTTGGCTCGCAACACATTCTCCATATAAAGGATGGAGAGTCGGACAATGACAAGGCAATGGTATCGCTTTTCATATTCGGTTTTGTCCTTTACTTTCGCATGTGCATGTATCTCGGGTAAGTTACACAAATATTGCATTGTTCCATGCTGCAACTGCAATTGTTTGATATTTATTCAAATTTTTTTTTGTTAATGGAGCAACAATTGCATCAAGGGAAGATTCCACATATGCTCTTAAAAATATAACAAGGAAAATGGATGTTAGAGAAAGGATCTTTCAGAAAACCCAGACAACGTTTGTAACAGAGTTGGGAGCAGATATAGTACAGGATCTGAAGAAACTAGCTAGCTCTACAACTGTTGTGCATATACATCCACAAAATCATCCTCACTTTTCTTATAGAAATAGCCTTCAACAAATTTTTGCGGCTTGTTTTATTTATTTTTTATTTTTTTAAGGGGAGGGGGGGTGTAGTTGTGTATTATATTGTCCAATGTATTAATTCCTATGCTCACGTTCCCAGGTTGAAGGTGTTTTAGTTGCAGCCAATGTGTACTCGACCTCCTTTAAACCTATATGTGCAAAATGCAACTCTCCTGGTCCTGCCTCCGCTTTGATAAGTGATGATACGATTGATTGTCTACGATGCGGTGAAAAATGTCCATATATATATGGACATTATGTCAATGATGTCTTCCAAACTGTGGGCAACACAACCGTGCATTGTACAGTTAGGCAACCTCTATTACAAAATGTGCTTCCTAAGTTGGCAGAGTTGTTGTATGAAACTTATCTACAGAAAAAGGCAAGTAGTGTCTACATGCTGTGGGACCTTCGGATACACAACAAATTCACCTTAAATGAGGACAATGCAATTTTGCATATAGGCTAAAGAAGGGAAAATAAAATATCAAACTTTGGCAGGAAACGAAAATACCTCATGTGTCTCTATAATATTTCTTCAACATCCAGATGAATGTTCGTCGGACTCGGCTAGTTGGGATTGCATTCATGTAAGATTGTTCGGTCCAAAAAATGGGAAGCATGGAAAAAAACCCCATATATCCCATGGCCCCAGTTATTTTCTACTGGGAACATATACCAGATGTAAGAGAAAACGAATGCAACAACGCCTTTTCTTTGTATATCAAATTGTTTGGTGCAAAGGTCGATGTGTCCTGCTCTATGGAACCTTGTGGGAACTTTCTTGTGGCCTGTTTGAAGTTTAGCTGGTTCTTGGTTTTGTGCTTCGTCTGTCAATTTGTATATCGCGGAACTCTGACTGTTGTTTAGAGGACATAGAACAATAGAACTAAATTTTTTAGCCAGCTAGCCCGCAAATCCGCCTGATAATTTCTATGGCACTGTGACGCAAATGTAGTATGTGGCTTGCTTTAGCAGTTTTCCTTGATCGATGAACTTGGTAAAATTAATCTCCTGGAATAATTTGAAATCAACAAATATATATTGTGCGAAGTGAAATTGTGCTAGCATATCAACAAGAGGCCCTTTAAATTCAAATTGGTTGTTGTTTTAGCATTTTTGCTTAATCGATGAACTTGGTAAAATTAATCTCCTGGAATAATTTGAAATCAACGAATATATATCGTGCGAAGTGAAATTGTGTTTTCATATCAACAAGAGGCCCTTAAAATTCAAATTGGTCCTTGTTATGCTTGCAGTGATAGAATTTAAAAAAACTTTCTTTTGTTTCCTTCATTTTTTTTTAAATAAATGATTTAACATCCTTTGATAATTTTATGTAATTCAATTGTACAATATCAATATTTAATATTAATAATTTAGTATTTGAAAATAATGTTTTTAGATAATGTTAGATAGGATGGCCATTCGTAAATAATCGCAATATTGAGCCCTCCAGTCCTGAAGTTCTTTTGTCAATTTGTATGTCGTGGAACTTCGAGTGTTGTTTGGAGGACACAGGACAATAGAAGTGCAATGTTGAGCCAGAGAGCCCGCAAGTCCGCCTGTCAATTTGTGTATTGCGGAAGTCTGGGTGCTATTTGTAGGACATGGGACAATAGAGACTCAATTTTGAGCCCGCCAGCCCAAGAACCCGCGATCCAAAAAGTGGCTAAGTATGGAATGAAGGATCTGTACATGCTCTATAAAATCTCATGTCCATACTTTAGAAAAGTACATGTTTATTATATATTGCTCGTTTGTCGAAAAATTTCTAGGTGTGGAAGTTGGCGGATGCACATGTTCAGATTTCCACTTACTTTAATATCACTAGCCCGACGAAATTGTACAAAATTTATTATCTAATTAAATTCTGCAATATCAATATTTAATATTAATAATTTAGTATTGAAAATAATGTTTTTAGATCATGTTAGATAGTTGGTAGGGATTACCATCTGTAAACAATGACAATCTTGAACCCGTCAGCCCTGGAGTCCATCTGTCAATTTGTATATCGCAAAACTCCGAACGTTGTTTGGAGGACACAGAACAATAGAAGTGCAATGTTGAGCCAGCCAACCCACAAATTTTCTTGTCAATTTGTATATCGCAGAATTGTGGGTGCTATTTGTAGGGCATGGAATAATAGAGGCCCAATTTTCAGCCTGAGAACCTGCGATCCAAAAAGTGGCCAAGTATGGAATGCAGGATCTGTACATGATCTATAAAAATTTCATGTCCATACTTTATAAGAGTACATACTTAGTATGTATTACTCGTTTTTCAGAAAACTTCTAGGTGCGGAAGTTGGCAGATTCATGACTTCATATTTCACTTACTTTTATATCACTAGCCCGACTGAGCGCTTCCCCATTTGATATTGTAATAAACGAATATAAACTGGCCCAAGTCCAATTGTGATATCACATCAACACGAGGCCCTTAAAATTCAAATAGCTCGCAAGTCCGCTTGTCAATTTGTATATCGCGGAAATGTGGGTGTTATTTGTTGGGCACAGAACAATAGAGGCCCAATTTTGAACCCTCCAGCCCCAGAACTTTTGATCCAAATAGTGGCTAAGTATGGAATGAGAGATCCGTACATGCCCTATAAAATCTCATGTCCATAGTATTTAGAAGTACATATTTAGTATGTATTACTCGTTTCCTCCGAATGTTGTTTAGAAGACACAGAACAATAGAACTGCAATGTTGAGCGATCCAATCCACAAGTTTGCCTGTCAATTTGTATATCGCAGAACGTTGGGTGCTATTTGTAGGATACAGACCAATAGAGGCCCAGTTTTGAGCCCGCCATACCAAGAACCTGCGATCGAAAAAGTGGCCAAGTATGAAATGCGGGATTCGTGCAAGCTCTATAAAAACCTCATGTCCATACCTTATAAGAGTACATACTTAGTATGTATTACTCATTTTTCGGAAAACTTCTAGCTGCAGAAGTTTGTGTATTCACGACTTTAGATTTCAATTACTTTTATATCACCAACCCGACCGACCGCTTCTCCGTTTGATATTGTAAGAAACGAATATAAATTGGCCCAAGTCCAATTGTGCTATTACATTAACACGAGGCCCTTAAAATTCAAAGAGTTTGCAACTCCGCTTGTCAATTTGTATATTGTAGAACTCTGGATGCTATTTGTATTGCACATAACAACAAAGGTCCAATTTTGAGCCCACCAGCCCGAGAACCTGCGATCCAAAAAGTGGCTAAGTATGGAATGAGGGTTGCGTACATGCTCTATAAAATCTCATGCCCATACTTTATAAAAGTACATATTTGGTATGTATAATTTGTTTCTTGCAAAATTTTCTAGGTGCGAAACTTGACAGATACACATGTTCATATTTCGACCCATTTTTATATCAGCAGCCCGATCGACCTCTTGCCCGTTTCATATTATACAAAGTTTTTGGAACACAAGTTTCTGAATACGCGGGTTTTTTCTTTGAAATAAGATATTTCACATCCTTTTATAATTTTATGTATTTAAATTGTACAATATCAATATTTAATATTAATACTTTAGTATTGAAAATAATGTTTTTAGGTAGTGTTAGATAGTTGATAGGGATCACCATCTGTAAACAATCACAAGGTTGAGCCCGCCAGCCCTGGAGTCCATCTGTGAATATGTATATGGCGTAACTCTGAGTGCTATTTGAACGACACGAAACAATAGAAATGCAATGTTGAGCGAGCCAGGCCACAAGTTCGTCTGTCAATTTGTATATCACAGAACTCTTGGGTGCTATTTGTAGCTTACGGAACAATAGAGGCCCAGTTTTGAGCCCACCAGCCCGATGCCCCGTGATCCAAAGATTGGCTTAAGTATGGAATACAGGAACAATACATGCTCTATAAAATCTCATGTCCGTACTTTCTAAAAGTAGATTTTATGTATTACTCGTTTTTTTTCGGAAAATTTCTTGGTAAGGAAATTGGCGTATTCACGTATTCAGATTTCACTTACTTTTATATCACCAGCCCGACCGACCGACGACTTCCCCGTTTCATATTGTACAAACCTCCTTGTATAATTAAATTGTACAATATCAATATTTAATATTAATAATTTAGTATTCAAAATAATTTTTTTAGATAATGTTAAATAGTTAATAGAGATTAACATCCGTAAACAATCGCACTCTCGAAGCCACCAACCCTAGAGTCCGTCTGTCAATTTGTATATCGCAGAACTCTGAGTACTGTTTGTATGACACAAAACAAAAGGAGTGCAATGTTGACCGAGCTAGCCCGTAGGTTCGCTGGTCAATTTGTATATCACAGAATTCTAGATGCTATTTGTAGGCCACAGAACAATGGATGCCCAATTTAGAGCCCGCCGGTCCGAGAACCCGTGATCCAAAAAGTGGCTAAGTATGGAATGCGATATCCGTACATGCTCTATAACATCTCATGTTCATACTTTATAGTACATATTTAGTGTGTATTACTTGTTTTTCGGAAAATTTCTAGTTTCTCTTTTCTCTCTGCTTTCCCTTTTTGAATCGCGGGTTCTTGCATAGGTGGGTTTAACATTGCGTTTCCATTGTTCCACCGCATGCAACTAGCACCCAGACTTCCACGATTTACAAATTAAAAAACAAACCCCCCTTCATCTCGTATGCTTTCTCTTTCTGTTTACTTGGTCCTTTTTCCCAATGTCTCATGATTTTATATACAGAACCCGAAGTTTAGCAATATACAAATTACCCTCTCGCCATTGCGCTTCCGTTATTCCCCTACACACAAACAACAACCAAAATTCCGTGACATACAAATTGATGGCCGATATCTGTCACTGAGATGCAATATGACCATCGGCCCTTCACGTCTTCTGGGTATATCTTTTGCCCTTTTTCTTTTGTAACCCGCCTGACCACTTTCCATACTTAGGTATTTCTTGGAATCGATTTCGAGGGTTGGCGGGTGCACGAAATGTACAATTCTTCGTAGCAATTCACCATCACTGCTTCCTTCGTACTTGTTTCCAGATATGCAATAATTAAGCTTTAATGCTAGTAGTTCATCGTACATGAACCGTTAAGATTGTCATTAATGTCCAGAAGTCCGGAGAAGATTTGTCATTAGTATGAATTAAACTAATATTTGTGTAGAAGTATGTTATCCTTTCCAAGTATTCATTTCAAACATGATGCAATCTGCTTTTGTGCGTCGATGGGTTGGCGCCTTTAAGAAATTTCTAATTCTTAATCTCTCTTCACCGTCACCGCGACTTTCACACTTTTTTCTAATTATGCAATTAGTGAGATGTAATGGTGACAACTCATTCCGCATGAACCCTAGATATTGTCATTGATCAACGAAAGGCTCAAGGAGATATTCCATTGATACGCATTAAACCATAATTTATGAAGGGTTATATCATGCCTCCCCGATTTTCATTTCAAACATTGTCTCGAGCAAATGGAAATTGTCGTTAACTTGTGGCAGCAGTTTTGTCTAGATACAGTAAACACATTGGGGCATAATGGCCAGATGTTCCACTATTCCAAGGCATATTCTTACTACTCATCTCCCTTCGCCCAAGAGCAAAAAAGGAGATGGTCCCTTGGTACACCGAGAGATATATTTCAAGCCAAAGAATTCCAAGGCAACCCTGCCTGCTCAGAAAACCTTCCCAGTTGCATTCATGGCTAGCGAAGAGGTTGATGTCATGGATTTCGAGCCGGAAGAAGATGATATGATGGACGATGATACATCAATGGATGATGAAAATGCAGAGACTCTTCCCACTCCTGCGCCCAAATTGAAATGAACCATAATGGGCGGAACTTCCCAGCTCAGTGATGGTGGTCTTGACAACACCAAAAGGAGTTTCAAAAAAGAAACTGACACTGAACGCAATAGCCACTTTGCAGTGCGAAAGTAGGAATTCTAGAGTTCCAAATTAGTCTATTCTGGGCAGAAGAATTTCACTATAAAGAAATGATATGTTGATGCTCCCAGAGATATATTTCAAGCCAAAAAAAAATTCACTTGCGGGAAACTGTACTATTCTCTGGATATACAATTAACATCTTCGGGAATGAGGTTTATAACTCTCACTGCTGCAAGGCCTTTTTCTACTAGTCATCTCCTTCCACCTAGAATGAACTAATTTGGGCCTCTGAAATTGCATGTGCAACCTATGTCCCTGAATTTTTTTCGACCATGCAGAGGCGGTTTCAGTTAAGGGCTATTCCATTTTCCCTGCAACATTTTTCATCTTCTTCCTCATGAAAAGCTTATGAAAACTATGAAATTCACCACAGGATGATTCATCGAGGAGAAAACTGCAAGGATCCTACATACTGCGGATCCCGTGCCTATGTTTGTGGCAGATATGTTCAATGTTTTGGCCCGAAGAACTGGGTCCAATTTCTAAGGATAGATGTACAATACTTGATGTTTTTCTTATTTTTTTAAATGGATTTTCTATTAATTTTTTTTTTCCTTGGAGTCTTTGTTGTTGCTTCTTTTTTGGATCTAATGCTTGTTCTCATTGGCATGGTTCGGTTCTCTCATAGTTCTTCGATATTGTGTTTACTTATGTTATTTTTTCTAAGATGGAACATCTAACAATAATATGATAATGTACTGTGTCAATCCACCAGCCTTTTATGCAAACAAAAAATGGATTACACACAGTTTCAAACCAACGTTCAATTCTATTTGTAATGCAGATAAAACATAGCAATACCAATGTACAATCTTGTAGCAAAATCGTCATTCTTCTTTCTAGACATGTAGTTATTAAGTTTTAATGCTAACAACCCATAATGCAATAATTTTAATACTTAATTTAATATGTTACAGTCATAGAAGAATGTATCAAGAACACAGTTACACCCACACATTCCAATAAAATCTAATCTTCAACAAATCATTTGCTGCCAATTAGTAGAAAATGAAGTTTAATAGTTAAGTTAATATGTTATAGTCATGGAAGAATGTATCAAGAACATACTTACATGCATAGGTTGCAATAAAATCTAATATTTATCACTAGATTTGCTGACAACTAGTAGAAAATGATGGTTTTGCAACAATGGGGCTTCTTTGAAACCAATTCGCACTTACGAAAACTGCCCTCCGCCTTTCTAATTTCCCACTCTTTTATTCCCTATTGTTTCTCTTCCTAGTTACTTAATATTTTTTTTCCAAAAATGCCTTGCTGCGTGGCTTGGCGGATTCATGCGTTTCCAATGAGCGCTTCCCCTTTCTTTAAATTGGCCCTCTATTGTTCCGTGTCCTACAAGTAGCACCCAGAGTTCCACGATATACAAATTGACAGGCGGACTTGTGTGCTGGATGACTCAACATTGCACTTCTACTTTTTTGTGACCTCCAAACAACATTCAAAGCTTTGCAATATACAAATTGACACACGGGCTCCAGGGATGGTAGGCTTAAGATTGCCTTTGTTTACGGATGGAAAAGTGATAAAACGTGCCATACCACATTTGCGCCACATATGTTATATTAAAGGGCAAAGCATTTCCTCTATAGTTCTGTGTCCTACAAACAACACCCACAGTTCCGCACTATACAAATTGATAGTCAGACTTGCAAGCTGGCTGGCTAATAAAATGCCTCAGAGTTTCACGATATACAAATTGACAGACAAAGCATATATCCAAGAACCAAGTAAACTCTCGAATCGTATTACTGGTCACTGTTTTCTGTGCCCGCTAACTTCGCACTTCTTTACAAGTATATATCTTGGCAGGAAAATGGGATATCTGTTACAGATGTGAATATATTGGTCCTTGTTTTCCATCTTCTATATTTGGCCAAATATCCGTTTCTCTTTTACCTGAACTTTATCTTTCTCGTCAATTACTTGTTTTTTCGAAAATGTATGGCTACGCGAGTCAACGGAGTTGCGGGTTCACACTTGCACTCGTGCTCTTTTATCGCGATACCGACTGACCGCTTCCCCATTCCATACCCAGACACTTCTCCGACCACAAATTTCCGATAAGCGGGCTCTAGATTAGACTTTTGTTGTTCCATGGCCTGCAAACAGTATCGTCACTTCCGCGATATGCAAATTTACAGCTGGAATTAGATCATACCCTCTTCCGTATTACAATCCACCTATCATGCCCTCTTCTGTGGTATAGATTTTGCACTGAAAACTTCCGAGAAATACAATTTAACTGTCAATTCCTCACGTCTTTTGTGGAACTATTGTCACCCCATTTTGAAGCCCATATGTCCTCTTTCCATACTTCTCCATTTCTTCGAATTTCTTTGGACGATCGTCGGTTTGGCGGGTTGAAGAAATATTCAGTTCCTAGTCGTTGTTTCCTGTGCCCCCGCCCCTTTGCAATTAACAATTACAATTATATATAAGATCTTATTTCTAGGCATGCAATTAGAAAGCGCTAATTTCAAACATCATGGAATGTCATTTGAGCATTGTCAGGTTGGTCCCTTCACAAAAACTTCAATCCTCGCTTTCAAGAATGAGTCTGCTCGACCATTTCCCTATTCCATACTTAGCTACTTTGACGGAATTCCGCAAATATACAAACCAACCGCTGAACTGCCCCATCATGATATCTTCTGTTTTACATGTTTTGCAGTAAAAAATTCCAATACATAAAATTTGACCATGGAACACTCGCCTCTCTTGAGTATCCCCGTAACCCTTTTTTGAATCTCGTCCGACTACTTTTCAGACCTTTCCATTCTTTCCTTGCTCTCCCCCATCTCCGTCACCTTCGCACTTGTCTATAATAAAAGAAAAAAAATAGTTATATATATATATATATATATATATATATATATATATATATATATATATATATATATATATATATATATATATATATATACATATCTTGTTTCTAGATACGCAATTACTAATATTTAATTCTAACAGGTCATCATGGAGGAACCGTATAGATTGTCATTGATGGGCGAAAGGCTTGAGGAGATCTCCTATTAATGCTCATTAAACCAAGATTTGCGGGGGGTTATATTATCCCTTCCGAGTGTTGATTTCAAAATCATGAAATGTCGTTCGCACATCGTTGCCTTGGAATGTTCACGAAACCTCCAATCCTTAATTTCTCTTTACCGTACCCGCCACCTTCGCATTTCTAAATATGCAATAAGTAAGATTTACTACTAACAGTTCATCATGCACCACCCATATAGATTTTCATTAATTAGTGAAAGGCTCGAGGAGCTTTCCCATTCACAAGCATTTAACCAAGATTTAGTGAAGAGTTACATTATCGACTCTAATTGTTCATTTCAATCATTATCTGGAGAAAACCAACATTCTCATAAACCTATGGCATCAACTCGACAATAGTTCTGTGGAGATACAGTGAACATATTTGGGCGTGAGGACCAGGAATTCCAGTGGTCCAGGGCATATTCTTATTACTCAACCTATGCCGCAGAGAACCAAGTAATTTGGACCTCTGGGATTGCTCATCAAGGATGTGTCCCTGAGGTTTTTGACTGTAAGGACTTGGTCTCTTGGTGAGCTGATAAATTTATTTTAGACAAAAGAATTACTCCACTGTGGGACCTCTCTTTTGTTTCTTTGTCACCTCAGGTCTTCTGCTAGATGCTAAGATTGTCAGAGCCAACATTGACGTTCAAAGGATAAAATTGCAAACAATTCATATAAAAGCATAATAACGGGTTGGACCTCTTGCCCCATTTATTGAAAACCCTGCTTCTAGTTCTCGAAGATATTACAATATTATAGGTTAGTTCATTTAGAAATCCATTTCGCGAAATTGCCTGGCTGTTTACAAGAATAACAAGACATGAGTCCACAACAACTGTTTCCCGGATGGCTCTTTATATTTTGTATTTCACAGTCAATGAACAAGCCATTTTTGTTTGGAGCAAGTTAATTTCATATGAAATCTGTTCCCAATTGTCAAGCTTCAAAAGGGATTTTTTTTTTATATGTAGTCCTATTTAGTTTTTGCGATAGCGCATTCCCTGTTGGTTTCCACAATGTCCAAGAATGTCAACCGGGAACTCCACCCAGTAACGTTCTGGTATTGGGCCTTATGGAAGCACAAGGCTTCCCATTGTTTTTATGAAGTTTTTAATGGCTTCGTGTCTGTTTTCAAAGTTTTGTTGTTAGGAGAAGATGCTCCCCGCATATATGAACAGGAAACCCATTTTTTGGACAAGAAGGGGACACTTAAACATTTGGATAATTACATTGTCATAAGAATTTTTGTCTCCACAGAAAAACCTGTTCTCCTTCCATGTCACATTACGGAAAAAATGTTTGTTGCAGAAGTAGCATGAAAATACAATTACTGGTTGCATCTGTTGCAAAAGAAGAAAAAAAAATAGTTCATTTCTCTGCCTTGGAAAGTAGGGGAGTTCGTGTTGAAAAATGTCAACAAAATTGATGAATTCGTAGCGTATTCTAGCATCTCCAACCTGAGATATGCTGAAATCATAAGAGGGTTCGACCCCTATAATATTTTTCGACAATATTTACAAACACTTGGCCTCGACGATTTAAAAAAAAAAAACACTTGCCCGAAAACAGAGACAGTGGTGGAAACACTCCTGCCTCTGATGCTAACGACGTAGACACAGTGCAAAGCTGCACTAGATTGTACAAAAAATAGGGGAAAGGCCCCAGTGACAAGAGTGTTCAATCAACAAATATCACTCCAAAAAGTACGACATCCTGGAGCATCGTTCCAATGGCCCACCACAACAACAAAGAAACTCAGAGTTCTTCGAACGGAGGAGGAGATAATGACCTTCCTCACTCTAAAATTGATAGTTCTCACAAGATTCCAATAGAGAAGAAGAGGAAAAAAAATGTGGGACAGGCGGAAGAGCCGGAAATTCAAAGTGAGAACATGGAACTTGACATTGATCTGGATAGCATGCTCTGCTTCCTTGATCAACCCGAAGATGCCATCCATCATAGCCGTCCAATGGACATATCCGTTACCAAAAATTTTGATGAAGATCATTCCTTTGTGTTCCAGAGCACTATTTTTGATAGCCAGTCCAAAAAATTGATAATTGAGAAAAAAGATGTTAAAAATAAGAAAGGAAAATCTCGTTCAGAGGTTGCCCTTGCCAGCATGCGGCTGTCCCAAATCTGTCAACTTCACACCGCGAGCGGAGAAGCACTTCATGATTCCATTGGAGGCATCGAGACCGAGAATGCCAGATTGAAGGACCGGGTCAAGGAATTGGAAGACGCTTTCATTCATATGCCATTGCTTGTCGATCCTTTGGCAATAGCCATGCCTTCCACCCCTACAGCCAATGTAAAAGAATCCTCCACCCTACTTGCATCCTGTAGAGGATATGTGGAGAATAATATCAAGAAAAGAATGGAACTGGTTACCGAGCTGTGGAAAACATCACAAACCATCACTTCCCTTGGAACCAGGGCACATAGTTTTCTCAAACATTTGTAGGCAAAGTTAAAAGATGAAGAAAATTTATTTTTAAAAGAGGTCCTTCCTTTTGGCACCATTGTCAACAATATGACATAAACAAAAAGAAGAGAATAAGATATTCCATCCAAAAATGGGATCGATCAATTGAATTCATGTTGGAAAACAAAAGTGAAGAACCTGCATCTCATTGTTCAGTCATGTGAACAAGCCATATCGAAGAAATATAAATTATTCACAAGGCTATCAAGAATAGACTTAGCCGGAAAAACCAACGACTTCCAAGACCCTGACTTAATCACAAACTCCTTGCCCTTAACCAAGAAAGAGTTCGATAAACAGGTTGTTATGTTTAAGGCCTTGTCTCTGGAAAAGTTTTACAACATCCTTCACTTTGATCAAGCTCACATTGTCGACTGGCTAGTCAAATATTTAGTACAGAATGAGGAAATTCATTAGGCTCTGTGTAATCTTTCTATCGACTTCTGGGAATTAGAAAACAATATTTTCAACATAAAAATCTGGAATGACATCAAGGTCGCCCCAATGAGAAGCTAGATTGAAGAATGGCTCGAAAGGCAATTGAAGCAGGCCGCTGATGAAAGTCAACATGCAGTTTCCAAGATTCCAGCAACCGTCGACGAAATCATTGAAACTGCAGCCGTCGTCGACATCAATGAAACGACAACCACAAGAAAATAGCCAAAGGGATCATATGTAACCTCACTATAAGTCTATTGATCACACCATGCTTTGTTTATGAATCCAGTTATTCCACTTTCTTAAATAGAGATGTGTAGGCAAACACTTATACCTTTCAATTTATTTTTTTTACAGGTATTGCACTCTATATTCTTTCTATAGTCCTATTTCTTGTACACATTTCTCTAATGGTCTACAGGAGCCCCAATCCTAGTATACATGACAAACACATTGAAATTCCAATTAATATGTAACAGACTTTAATTTTTTTGTATATTTCAAAATTTCCAGTAGTATGTAACAAACTTTTATTTTTTGACATACTTCAAATAAAATTGTTTTCTTATCTCCTTTTAAATTTATGTCTTCATACATTCTTATCTTTCACCAGTCTATATGACAAATGCATTTAAATTTTTATATGTAATAGACTTCTTTTTTTTTTTTTCAAAATAAATGGTGCTCTACATGCCAAGCGTCATTTACTTATGCCCCATGTTGACAAATGCATTTAAATTTTTATATGAAACATACTTTAATTTTTTTATATATCTCAAAATAAATGGTTCTCTACATGCCAAGCGTCATTTACTTATGCCCCATGTTCCGTGATATACATGTTGCACACAACATTTCTGTCATATACATTTCAAAATTTCTAGTAGTATGTAACAAACTTTTATTTTTTTACATATTTCAAATAAAACTATTTTCTTATCTCCTTTTAAATTTATGTCTTCATACATTTTTATCTTTCACCAATCCATATGGAAAATGCATTTAAATTTCCAAATTTTTTCTTCCACTGTCAACAAATTTGTAGTTTGTTATATACTTTCAAAAAATAAAAGGTGCTCTACATGCCAAGCGTCATTTACTTTTTCCCCATGTTCTGTGATATACATGTTGTACACAACATTTCCGTGATATACATTTTTCATTGAACACTTCCGTCATTTACAATTCGACTCCATTTTCCACAATTTTCTTTCTAACCTCGTTGGCAGGCACTGTGCTACCACACAACCTTGTTTTATGAAGAGGTAAATAAACATTGCTTCTTATTGAAAATACCAATAAATGTTTGTTGTTGTTTCAATATTTTGGCTTTTCTTTAGAAAGTGAAGTAATTCATATTGTATTGGAACTGTTGTTTCAATATTTTGGCTTTTCTTTAGAAAGTGAAGTAATTGATATTGTATTGGAAATTTTCTCAGTAGGATGTTAATAAACATCACTTCCTATTCAAAATATCATAAATGTTTATTGTTGTTGTTTTAATATTTTTTCTTTGTTTTATTTGCTTTTGGCGGATATATTTCTATCTTTATTTCATATTTTGGTCCAACTAACAAGGTACACCACAAGTGATATTAGAGCACTTTCTTGTACCAAAACACACAATTTTTAGAAAAGTTAGGCTAGAGACATGTTTTAGCATCCTTGAACACAAAGGTCTATCATTCGACAGGTAAAATTGTCACTTGAGAAGCATACACATAGAGAAACATAAGTGAAGTCATGTGGTTGGACACCATTGTACACCTTTGTTGGCACCCCTTTAAGTAGTATTACATTAGAAAAAATCCGCCCATGGATTCAATCTTCCACATACCTTCAAGTATATTGGAGCCCCCCTAAGAGCACCTAAAAGTAGATTTACATAAGCCACTCGGTCATCTTGTTCTATAATACATCAAAAACAACACTTGAGTAGATCACTCTTGCGTACGAGGGAATCAAATAGTGTGGCTATGGGTATGACCTTTCCTCCTTATTTAATGTTGTGAAAGATTTGCATGTGTACTATTGTTGGAAACCCTCAAGTATATAAAAAATATATATCACTTTACACTAATTTGTTCTAAGGACCTTGCAAACCTTAACCCCTCTACAAAATGAGCAATTGGAAAAATCAATAAATAAAATTTCATAGAATATCAAGAATTTGTGAATTCTATCATTGTGGTAATATTGAGACTGGATTAATAATCCCACTAAAGGTTTTTAAAAAGGGTTTGGATCCAGCCAACATTATTGCAGGAGACCTACCTCAAAAGACTCCTTGCATGGTGTTGATCATTTTAATATAAATCTCAAGCAAACTTTATTTCTATGGACTTGATAGTACCATTGTTTGTGACCTATATCAAAAGACTCTTCTTAAGACACTGATCAAATTTCTATAACCCTTCAACACCCTTTTCGAGTGGCACTGATGGTCCCATGACACACTCAAAATATGACAACCGGGGAAGACATCAAGCAAGTAGTGAAAAACCTTACTAAGAAAGTGGACCAACTTAAGACCAACATGACTATCGACAATGGACAATCACTTTGTATTGATAACATTGATCATCTAGAGGGTAAGCATGATGATCAAGAAGGTTTCTCCAGTGAGGACCATAGAAAGTGTAAGCACATTGCTGATGAAAATTCACTGGTGGTGGATCCATCCACAACAACCCGTTTTTCTAATTTTTCCCCTAGTTCGTTTCATTTCTTACCTAAGGTCAATCTAAGTAAGGTTGATGGGTAAAATATAACACGATGGGTTGATCAAATGGAACACTACTCCTTACATATTGTAGGATAATCAATTAAAACTTCATATTAGAATTCTCTCTCTAGTTCGGGGACACTGGTGGTGGTGACAATTGCCTAAGAAAATCTCTCTGACATACATTACATATTTGAAATTTTTGAAAGAACTTTGTAAAGGATACCAATTTTGTGGGACAACATACCAAATTGTGTCAAACATGAACTATCAAAAAATGTATTGATTCTTTTGAGAGCTTGATAGTCATAATTGATTAATTTTTCATGCAATGTTTTATTAGTGGCCTTAAAGAGGACATAAAATCCCAAGTTGATATGAATCATTCTACTCCCTATTGGAGGCATATCATTAGCTAGACATGTACAAGTTGTGTCCTATGTGTTACACGCCAAAAAGTCACACTTGATTTTCGCACCCTAAGTGTCGCAAGTGTCACAAAGTGATGTATGCACCTTGTTAATTGTCGCATGCACTGTCTCAAGTGTCATATGCACCTTACCAAGTGTCGCATGCATTTTGTTAAGTGTCTCAACCCATTGACACCATGAAAGACATTTTCCATGCTCCCTAAGTCATGTTGGAGGAAGAAACCCATCATTTCAAGGCATAAAACATGCCTTTTACTTGGAAAATTGACCATTTTTTGAGCATTTATGAAGGGTGGTGCCCCCCTGCCCATGTATAGGGGGCATCGGTGCTCCCCTTTCCATGTTAAGGGAGTGCCACTTTTGGACACTAGTTCTTTGTCTCTAACTAAGGGGGAGTGCCACGTTTGGTTAGAGGAAATAAAGGAGAATCCCATCTCTTTATAAGGGCCAGTTCCAAGGAGACGAGGTTGGTTTTGCTCGACTCCTATACTTGGCTCTATCTTAGGATATAATCCCAACTTAAGGATCCATATCCTCAACCATTTCCCTCATTAGCACATGATGGTTAAGCCTCTCAAGCCTATATATTGAAGGTATTTCCAAGGTGAAAGGGGGAAGAATTCAGATATCAAACCTTTGATCTTGGGAGAAGCATCAACATTTTGATTTCAAGGTTCATGCCAGGGCTAGATGAGGAGAGCTTGGAGAATATTGTTGCATCATCAAGTATGCTTTGTAAGTTCCTTCTTTGACTTTCCAATTAATATTAACTTGGCCTATTTCCTTCAAGTTCATGTGTTTTACATTTTCTTGTCTATTGTCGTTTTAGTCTTCATAGATAGGTATTCTTTATCTAATCATATAGATTAGGAGGAAGAGTTCCTTTGTTGGTATTTTCAAGACTTGAATTGCGTTGAGGAGCTTGGAGATCAAGCCCAAGGATTGGAGCAATGAGGAAAAACATCGCAACAAGGTACGCCACATTCTTCTTCTCTCTTGCTCGACTGATTGAGTTAGATATATAGGGATGTTAGCAACCATTTGTTTAGTTCTATATTTGGAAAGAAGATAGGGGTTTTGGTCCAAAGGGGAGCTTATCCCATCCGCAGGGTAAGATTTCTCACAACAGAAGAATGGCGACTCCACTCAGGAAGTACTTTGACTAGTTTTTCCTTTGTTTCGTCTTGAATCATTTCTTGTGATTAGATATTACTTATTCGATGCCTTCCCTATTCCTCATTGAATATTTTACAAAGCCATTGACTGAGTCCCTGTTGAGTCTAATCTTGTGAAATATTTTTTTTAGCTTTTTCATAAATTAGCACTCCCTTGCAGTTCACACCATGGCATCGTTATCTTGAATGTCGCTCCTCTTAAGCCTCCTAAGGGGTGCCATTAGCTAACTGGAACTCCACCTAATCCTACTAGAGGGTGCCATGGAACTCTATCCCTTTGGTAATAGGGGCGCCAGTCTCACCTTTTAGGTGGTTTTGCTTGTTTCTGCCCTGCTTTTCTCAATCTACTTTTGAGAGGATTTTATCCTAGTCTCCTAGATTGTCTTTGCCTTTGTTTGGCTTGAGAATTTGACACTTATCACTCATTTCTTTTCCTTCCTTTATTTTTCAATTCTCTCCTAGTTGTGATCCCCTTGGGTTAACAAGATCCCTTGGTTCATCCTGCCTTTCAGTTCTCCAATATTCGGCTCGCAAAGATTTTAGATTGCTTGATTTTTTAGGAGTATTCATCAACTAGGGTTTGCAAATGTTGCTTGGTATTAAGCCTTTTTTTCTTCATTGAAATGTCTAGATTTTATGGATGATTAGGACTCTCTTGTTTTCCGCAACCCATCCTTGAATATTGTTTCTTTCTGCTCATGTTTTGAGGATTTTCACTAGTGCTTGTCTTCTTTCTCTTTTGCATCTTTGAGTTCTTGATTGAACAAGTTATCTCACACTTTGTTTCTTTCATTTCTCATCATTTTTTAGTGCGCTTTGTTTGATTTCTTTTTTTCCTTATATTTATTTGTGTCAAACATAGATCTCTTTCATTTCATTTGAAAGTTAAGAAGTGACAAATTTTGCATATCTCCTTGCATACATAATCAAACAAAGAATTGTTTTGCATTCTTTACGAAATTTGTTTTGGTAGACGTTTGTAAAAAGATCTAGTTTTGCATGTGCATTTTGGTTTTTGGAAACATTTTCTTAGTATTTTGGCATCATCTTGATCCCAAAAATTGAAAGTTGCATAGTTTTTGAGTGCTTTCTTGTGTTAAGAAGAATATAACTCTTGTCCTTCCCATACATAGAATTAATAAAAAAGAACAAACTGCATCCCATTCTTTTTCATTTTATTGGAGTTGAGTCTCTTACACATCATTTGTTTCATCTCCGTGAACCTACTGAGCAAAAGCCATTAAAATAAACCACGTGCTTAAAATCAACTAGAACATTTTTTATTTTAACATACCAACAATAGCACAGGATTAGGGTCTTTGGACTAGGAAAAGTGAGTAAATTGTCCAAGACTACTAAACAAACTGTAGAAGCTCTAAAGAGTGAACAAATACAACTTTCATATAAGAATATCTGGGAACCCCCTCTCACACAGGGGATAAACACAAGGTCACATGCAAAAGAGCAGTGGAGATTACCCCTCAAAAGTTTGACCAATCGTAGCGAAAAGAGCGTATACTGGGGGTCCTTCCTCAAGTGTTACTAACTCATTTGGTCTCGGTACTTCATGAACTCCGAATCCGTTCAAGGTCCTCTAGAGTCTATTTGTCCACTTGTCCTCAGTCCCATGGAATAATTTTGGACTTTGATATCTCGCCAATACGTTCGGTCTCAATTTTCGACTATACCCGCTCAGAGGATGACTTTGAGTTGGTAACCTTAGTGGTCTTTCCTAGGTATCTATGAATATTACTGTGGGGCGATTCCCATGGTACATGAGGAATACATCGTATCACACTCTTAGTACCCTTGGAGGGTGATCCTGTGAAAGAGAGGGTTTCTTTCACCGAGAAGGGTTGTTACGTGGAGGTCGTGGTAACTGTTTCTCATTTCTTCATTGGCGACTTGACATCTCGCCTTCAAAAGATCCTTAAATATACTATTGCTTGGTTGTTTTCTTTTAGTTTTCTTAGGAGTGTGTTTCTTTGACTTTCATATTTGGCCTTCGGATCGAGGATCTCACAGTATATAAGATATGGATCTTAAAGTTTAGGAACCTCAACCCAAAGTTTCTTACAAAGGAATGATCCAAGATCATACTTTTGAGACCAGGAGTGTAGCTCCTGGAAGTGGCTAAAACATTGAATAATCGATTGCAACCTTCGTAGAAATCCTTGCATCTTACACGAATCCTCTTTTTACTGATCCACTCAGCCAACCACTCACTGATCCACCATAGACGAGATTTATTGATGCCTATTCTTATTACATTTTACTGCCCGATTCAACCACTGCACAATATTTTTGCATGAACCCATCATATTTTGGTTTTCCTACAGGACTTGGGAATTTCTCTTTTTCCAAAAATCTTATAGTTGAGATTGTTGGTGCTTCTTCTTTACCATAAACATCAATGACCCAGGTATCCCCGACTCAAGAACTTGTGAATACATCTCCCTGCTTCACTATTTCCACACATGCACACACAAAGTGCCTTACTGTTATAGCCATAAAATGCCCTACTCATGCATACATGGCATTGGCCTTCTTACATGCATAATTTTCCAAATCACTGTTGAGGAGATCTACTTAAAAAAACAATTTTTAGAGAATGCGCGCACCTTTCACAACTACTTTCCATGTACATATACTTGATGCACACTAAAAAACCTGCGTATACCTCCAAAAGTTGCAAAAAATTAAAAAAGATGTAAGGAATTCGGTGGAATTTACGGACTATTGGAGGTTTCCCAACCAATTCACCTGCTATAGACCATCCCCCAACCGAATAACCATCCTTTCATCATATAAAAGGAGGTATTGGGGTCTCATTTCACAACCAAGCATTAGAATAGTGAAACTCTATCTAATTTCACTTCCCTTCCTTGCCCAAGCATTTGCAACCATTTGTGAGTTATTGCCTCAACATTCCCTCTTCAACCCCTTTTCTTCCATTCAATCCATTCCCTTTCATTGAGGATATTAGTAGATTGTGAGAAGAGGCTTATTGAAGGTGCACTTGGATCATTGTAAAGAGGAGCCCGAAATAGGTTCCCAGAATGGTGGCCGACAGGGATTGTAAGTTTCAGTCTTTGTTTAATGAATAAAATAATCTCTTTTCCCTGTCCCAAATGATGATGTTTTATGTATTTTCTTTGATTTATACATAACATTTGATATCTAACCCTAATTTATGAATAGAAATAGAATGATTGTAGCCTTGTTTTCCTAGTTTTTGATGTAGGTTATCTTTGGGAGGAGACTTGCATCCTTGGGAGCTACAGAGCTTGAGGAGATCATCACCAAATGTTGGATAAAAGGTACAGTTACCGATCGTCTCTTCTACTGCTTT
>ML788630.1:84189-118032 GCA_009831015.1 Picea engelmannii
CACACACATATGTAAGTTTGTATACAACTTGAGTGCTTCAATTTCTCTCTTTCTTCCCACTAATAGAGAGTTATATATATATATATATATATATATATATATATATATATAAACTTGAAATTGGGGTTCTATGTTATGAACCAAGAACCTTGAAAATGATAGAAAGTCAATGAATACAATCCACTTTGAGGGGGAAACCTCCTTTTACAATATATCTAGTTCACAAGACAAAATATTATGATCTTAAGATTATGTCTCCTTGGTATATATATAGGAGACAAAGGGTACAATTATAATGAAAGGGTACAATGAAAGGTTCTATCTGACCTACTAATATAACAAATAAACTAATAATGAATTCTTATTAGGGCCTTAACATATCCCCCCTCTTTAATAATATTTTTCCCTCAAATCTCATAATTGAGGGAGTTTCTTCACAAATTGCTCATTTCCCCATGTAGCTTCTTCTAAAGGCACATTCTTCCACTTGATTAGGTATTCCATAATGGTTCTATTCCTAAGAGATAAAGAACATTGATCTATAAATTTTTATGTTTCAATAATCAACTTCCCTTCTTCATCTAACTCTGGAAGTTATATTAGCACTACCATCGTTTGTCCCAAAATCTCTTTTAGGAAATATACATGAAAAACCTTATGAATGTGAAAAGAAGGAAAATATAACTCATATGCCACTTGTACAATCATGCGAATAATCTTGTAGGGTCCATAAATTTTGGAGCTAATTTATTATTCTTCTTTTGCTTGAGTGTGGACATCTTATAAGGTTATAGTCTAAAAAATACCCAATCACCCTCCTCAAATTGTATTTTACTTCAATGTTGATCTACTTGTTGTTTAATCCTATTTTGCATCATTTGAAGGTTTTCCTTAAGAATTGTCAAGTTTTCTTTGGTATTCTCCATATTTGACTCTATTTCTTGTACTTTGGAATTATCTTGCAAAAAATATGAGATACTAGGAGTTGGATTGTTGATATTTTACATAATTTCAGAAGTTATTCCTAAGTGTAATTGTATTGGTTATTCCTAAGTGTAATTGTGAAAGGGTTTATTGATAAGTCATGTCTTTTAGGTCTTTTAGAGTATATATAGAGGTTATATCGAGTCATTTTGATAACTCATTGAATATAAGACAATAGTATGCACTTATCTAGGAGGCTATTCTTGGTTCGTGTATGGATCTCCTTGGTCTTGATTTCGTGAAAGAGCATTGTATGACATTTTACACGTTGGAGGAATCTATACTAAGGAAATTTTGAAGGGTTTTCTCCCCCTTGAGGGTTTCCATGAGAATATGTTGTTGTTATGTGGATATGTATCTTTCATTTGTGATACTTTTGCATATTAAATAATATATATATATATATATATATATATATATATATATATATACAATATCATCTCTTATGAAAAACCAACATGTTATCAGAGTGGGACCAAGCCTAAATTCCTCACAGGAGGGCCTGGGAAAATAAGAGAGATAGCTTGCATTTGGATTCGTTGGGATTGATCTGAATAGTGAGAGAGATGGGAGAAATGAAGGAATCAATGTCATGAGCAGTGGCACCTGCCGCTGCAAAGTTGGATCCATGCTCGAAATTTGAAGCCATCGAATATAAATATGGACTTAGAAATGAAAATCCCATCATCATATCTTCAAAGTACAATGGATACACCCTCATCGAAGAAACTCCTTGGGTGTAATAAATATGGAAAATGAAGTGCACGCTATAATGCTTCCCAGGACAGAAGATCTGGTAGCCTGGTGCATTTGGTTAGTTCCAATAATTTATTTTCTCTTATGAGATGTGTGGAAGGCATGGAAGAGGAGTGATATTTGGATTCTAGGACATGCTCTTGCTCTCAATTCATTTATTATCCAATTTCTCTTTTTTAATGATTATTCACATATCAACGTATATTCAGGAAACAACTACAAAACAAAAGAGGTGGTGGTCTTTTTGGTTAAAAATCAATTGGTGATTGATAGCGAAAGACTTATGATGTGTGTGATCATGGCTTATTTACTTCCAGGAATGGCCTGTTTAGAATCTACTATGGTGGGGAGCGATCTCACAACATTGGAATTGAGTATAATACTCAATGTTGTCTCTCAGCTTCATTATGTTTGGAAAGTGAAGAAGCCAAATAAATTATCGAGTACTCGTCCTTCTGACTTTAATATGGAGAAAAAATAGTCTGACATAGAATGGTCCATGGTGCCCAGAAGATCTACATAGAGAAATGTGATGAGGGTGACATAGAGTTGTGAGTTGTGGAAATCCTTGAAGCTCGGGGCCCTAATGGTGCCTGTGATCTTGTGCACATCTACGACTTTCTTTAAAATATCATAGGCCTAGTTTCATGTTGCGGAGTCGTCAAAGTTGGTGGAGATATCATGATACCAAAAGACAACCTCTATGGAAATTTGTGAGACATTACCATTTAGTTTCCAAAATGATGGAGCTTCAAAGTAGAAGGATCCACCAAAGTGTTGTATTTTAAGCAATTTATTTGATCAATGGTTTCAATGGTAGAATTGGGTCTCAGTGCACACAGTATTTTCAATGACCACGTCTCATCTATCTGAGGTGAGGATAATTGAGATAAGGAATATACGTGGTGATTTGGTAAAAATATTAAGAATTAAAACATTGAATGGAGATGTGAAAACTCATTGGATCGGATTGATTAGCTGATCATGGGCGGGAGAAAATGGGATTTGCAATTTTCAATATATTTAATTTTGGATGTGACTATGTGCACCATGTGGTGTTGGTAGCGATGAAAATGATCGAAGACATTGTTTCAAAATATCCAAGTAATGACATTACCATGAGGAAGAGAAACAAGATGGCATTATTTCAAATCCTCCAACACAAATGATGACACTAGATATTGATAAAAATTCCAGTGGGTTTATGAGCATGAGAATGTTGTGGGAGGAATTTGTATAATGTGAAATGAGAATGCCTTTGATGAAATTATGGTGTGAATAAATATGCTAGAGAGGCTTATGAGAGAGGCCTATACAAGAATATATTTTTGTGACTACTTTATGATACCAACAATGATCCAATACATGCAACGTAAGCCTGTAGGAGCCATCCCGCCTTCTTGTACTTTGTCGAAAACATTAGTGTTGCATCATTTTGGTATCAGTTTGGTATGATAGCCTAAATATTTTGAAGGCCATGGATAAAGAGGAGTTTTGTAAATACCAAATTAATGCTTTGGGAGTCAAACCTTGTTCATGGTTGGCGTTTTCATATACTTGGAGCCAAGTCTTTGGCATAATCAATGTTAGTTATGATACAAATTGTCTGGCATTGTTAAGTATGTCATGATCACTTGAACCGTTGGTGCATGTTTATGTCAAATGATATTCTTGATAAATGAATATGGAAAAGTGTAATATTGGAATGATTACCTTAGGAAAATGATAAGAGAAGAACTATGGTTGTTGACGGAACGCCCCTTCCCTCCTAGGTATTCCACGACCTCCGGGTCTTGGATAATCAATCTCTTGAGCTGAATTATCTCTTTGGGCCTTCAACAGAACTTGAACACATAGGTCCTCTTGATGTCACCTGGAAGTTCGAACTACTTGCAACTTCGCTCTCTGACACTTGGGAACAACAATTTGTGAGTACTAGTCTGGCGCTAGAATCTTCCCTTGATGTGACCACGAGCTGTGACCTTAGGCTAACCCTTTCATAACTTTATCTTCGGCGATATTGTGACCTCTGCCTTTGTTTTCTTCTGAAACACTTTTCCCCGAATCCGCAGATATTTTCCATGTATCTCCTTGGATCTGATGGTCCAACTGTACTTTAGGTTTTGCGACTTTGTGAAATTTCACTTACCCCAAACACCACTTCTCCGGACCTCTAACTCCCAAATTTTCTAATCCGTTGCCACATGTCTCCTCATAGCCAATGGTTAAGATTCGCCTCACGACTTCGACGATCCCACTTCTCAACACTTCGAAATGGTCCAAACTCCAAAATCCTGAAACACCTCCCGACTAGCCTCGATGCAACATTTCCTAGATCTGACGATCTGGAATGATACCAATCCCACCTGGACAGATCTCTCTTTGTTGATTTTGGGAAACCTCAAAGGACTCCTCCCTTTGAAGATTTCTCACCGCTCTTCCTCCTGAGCTTTGTTCCTCCTTGAACTTTTTCCTCCTCAGAATACTCTTTTCAACAATTATTCGAATTTAAGCCTCTGCATTCCTTGCAACAGGTCCTCCTCCACTACTTAACTTCTCTTTGGACAATCTTCGCTACCCCTTTCAAGCTTCTGAGTCAAAAGACTCTTTCATGCACTCCTTGTGGATGAAATTCCTCCAAGCTACCTCTCCAAAACTTTCTGAGTTAAAATGGACTCTGTCACACACACCTTGCAGACATTGTGCACTCCTTGCACATATAAATTTCACGTTATCTCTTCTAAGCTCGCGAGTCGAAACAGACTATGTCAATGCACTCCTTGTAGACATTATGCACACTTGCACTTGCTCGTAGAAGAGAAACAATTGGAACTTATCTAAATCTTTAAAGATTCATACATTCAACCATGTAAATGCATTTATACACACAAGAATAATAAACAACAGAGAATTTCAAATAAATAGAAAGTCTACCATTCATTCAGATAGACAGATCAATACCAGCCATTTGGGACAATGCTCCTCTATTGTATTCATTCAAATGAAATGTACATGTGTTTATAAAATCTAATAAGCTTCAACTTCTTCTACAACATATACAATAGATTCAACAACCACAACAATAAATTCAAAAACCCATAAACAACCTCTATTAGAAACAATACAAATCTTTATACAAGAGGGGATCTTCGAGCTCTTCCCTCCAAGTAATCTAGAGATATCCTATCGAATTAAAAGCTATCGACTACTTATAATTTATTACAATAAATATTTGTGACAAACAGATAAGATCGAACACATCGAATATGTACTGCACTTAGGTTCATTAAAATAAAATACATTCCCTAATGATCCTCATGAGATCATCCACCTCAAAACATTAAAGATGTTCTTTAATTACAATCCATTTTCAAAATATTTGCGTGATACACATTCTTCAAGATTTAAAAATCTTCAAAATGTGTGCTAGTGCACTTAATACCCTCCACTCGTGATTTTCTCACGATGCTCCTGCATCATACTCCTCTATTGAAAAATTCATGGACTCCTATCCATGAGCTCCTGCACTCACCTTCCATGCTTTTGGATGTCCAGTTCACTTACCCAACTGGAATATTCTATTGGGCATCCTTTCCAATTTTCCAAATACTCAAAGTATGTTTTCCTCCTAGTCTTTTTACCAATTCGTTGATCTACGATCTGCTCCATCTGTGGATTTTATGCTATAGACATTTGTTTTTTCCACTGAATATGTACCTGATCTTCAAATCCTCTGGTTCCATCTTCCTTGTAAGGATACAGGCCTGCAACGTTAAATATGGGTGATATACCCACATCTTCTAGCAGCTCTATCTCATAAGAATTCTCACCAAATTTTCTTAGGATTTTGCACGGTCCTATCTTCTTCAGATTTAGTTTATTATATGTTCCCCTTGGGAACCTCTCTTTTCTAAGATGTGATATAACTTGATCTCAAACTTCAAATTTAAGTTTCCTCCTATGTTGATCAACTCTGCGTTTATATTCACTGTTGCTCCTCTTCAACTGCTTTTTGATCTGATTATGAAGCTCCTGCATTTCTATAGTGAATTCTTCGGCTCCAACGCTCCTAAATTCACTCTGCTCCAGATCTCTGAAATCTGACACTCCCCTTGGATTCATTCCATACACTATCTGAAATGGACTCCTTCTGGTTCTTCTATTCACTCAGTCATTGTATGCAAACTCTTCTTGTGCTAGAGTCTGATCCCACTGTTATGATGTTCATTGACCAAAATTCTCATCAAATCTCCTAAACTTTAGTTCACCACCTCAGTCTCTCCATCTCTTTGAGGGTGATATAAAAAACTAAAGGATAGTCCCATTCCCATCTTCTTCCACAATGTTCTCTAGAAATGACCAATAAATTTGGTATCCCTATCTGCAACAATACTCCTGGGCAATCCATGAAGTCTTACAAATTTCTTAAAAAACAAGTTAGCAACGTGTGTTGCATCACTGGTCTTGTGGCATGGGATAACATGTGTCATATTTGAAAATCTATCCACTAGCACAAATATGGAATCACTTCATCTTTGTGTTCTTGGCAATCCCAAAATGAAATCCATGCTTATTGTATCCCAATGCCTCTCTGGAATAGGCAATGGTTGATACAACCTAGTATTTTTCTTCTTCCCCTTTGCATACTGAAAAATATTACATATGTTCACAAAATTCTTTACTTCTGCCCTCATACCTAACCAATAATACGAATCATTCAACTGTGCAAACATTTTTTCATGGCCGAAATGTCCGGCTATACCTCCACTATGTTTTTCCTTCAAAAAATTCTCCCTCATCTGACACTTTCATATGCACAACTGACACCCTTTGAAAAACAACCCATCTTGGATCAGATATTTGGTGTTAGCAAATATTTAACAGACAGTGAATGGAAAAATATTTAACAGACATTGAATGCTTGTCATTGATGGCAAGTAGCATGAGTACAGGAAGTTTGTAACAGATAGGAAAACATAAGATAAGTTCGGGTTGATCGAATGATCGAAGGCTCATAAAGTTTGAGAATCATTTCTGATCGTTGGATCCCATTCAAAATTCCTGAAAGAACGAGGGCCGTCAGATCTGAATGTAGACAAGAAGAGAGTTGGAGAGGAGGAAAGATATAAGATGTTAGATCCAAGCACAGGACTCGACCATCGTTGGATCAAGGAGAACCTGGACATTCTTTAAAGTACAAGGAGAAGTGGACGTACAAAATTCTAAAATCGCGATATGTAGAATTGTGATTCAATCGCAGCCGTTAAATCACGATCAGATCTGGACCATTGATCTAACTCCATATCGGAGTTTCACGAATCGCGACATGGAGAGACAAGAAACAATGCAACAAGAATTGTGAAATCGCGATTCAATCGCAACCGTTGAATCAAGATCAGATCTGGACCGTTGATCCAAACTCATATCGGAGTTTCGCGAATTACAACATGGAGAGACAAGGAAAAATCACAAGAATCCCGAAATCGTGATATGAGAAATCGTGACATAATCTTAGCTGTTAAATCAAGATCAGATTTGGACCGTTGATCTAATACCATATCGGAGTTTCGCGAATCACGACATGGAGAGACAAGAAACAATGCAACAAGAATGTTGAAATCGTGATATGCAAAATCATGATTCAATTGTAGCCGTTGAATCAAGATCAAATCTGGATCGTCAAATCACATGACATGTGGAAAGCGATCGAAATTTCGCTGACTTGGGGTCAACGAAGCATAGTGTTAAAATCCACGAAATGAGAAATCGTGAAAGTTCTTTTAGCATAGGTGCTTGGTTATGACCATAGTCATACTGAGGATGGATCTAGTGTAGAAAAGTTATGTATCGGAACTTCGGAGATCGCGAAATGAAGTGTCGAGACACTCAGCACAGGATTGCTGAAATGCCGAAACCCGATTTAAAGGAAATGTCAATAAAGTTCATCCAACGGAGCAGATAAAATGGAATATGATCGGAAGGTTATTGTTCGCTCTCATAGTTAACTCCTCAGTTACAAATCTGTTAGCGAAATAGACTCATGATGTCGAATCAGTTGGTGTTTCAGTTGCTTGGACAGTTGTATTTCTTGTGCCTAATGAGATGTGAAGTGAACTTCCGTGGGTGTGTGTATAAAATAAAATGAGACAGACAACGTGATGTTGGTTGTTCTGTATGAGAAAATGAATGAAACAGTAAGAAAGGGAAAATCATAGAATGTGAAGGGTGAGATGGAGAATATGCAAAGAATGAGATGAGACTCAGAGAAGAGTAACAGATGATGAAGAGAAGTGTAAGGAGAGAAGAATGACAAAACAAGTTAATGAAGAGCAGACCTGTTGAACAGACAAAGGAAGAGAAGAAGAGCAGAACAGTTAGTAGAAGACCAGATTTACAGAACAAAGAAATATTGGTAAGAATTGATTTATTTTCATAGTTGACTGGTTATTTATTTATTCATATCTAGAGAGGTTGGGAGGTGCTCGGGAGGAATATTGTCCTCAGAGGTTCAAGTGAGAACTTGAACACAGGAAGTTGTAGCTTCCATCTGGTTGCAGCTAGAGAAACTGGGGTGGCAGGGTGGTGCAAGGGAGAACAAGTGTTCTCTGTTATATAGGTTGGAGCCTGTGTAACTGGAAGTTGGTGCTTCCATCCAGTTGGTGCTGGAATATTCAGGAAGTTGGTGCTTCCATCCAGTTGGTGCTGGAATATTCAGGAAGTTGGTGCTTCCATCCAGTTGGTGCTGGAACATTCAGGGAGTTGGTGCTTCCTTATAGTGGGTGCTAGAGAAACCAGAGAGTTGGTGCTCTCAAACAAGTTGCAGCTTGTAAAAGAGAGGTAGCAGCCTCACATTGAGTTGGTGCTCGATTATAGATGATGTACAAAACTTAAAAGACTGCCTATCATTTCGAAGAAGAAGAGGTTTTCTCCCTTTATGGGTTTCCTCATGGAAATCTGTCTCTGTGTATACTTTATGTGTGACTGATGCTCTTTAATTTTACTATCCATATGCTGTATATTGTTGATGATCACTTGAAGAAAGATTAATAATGTTTCAATAGAGTTAAAATTGTTTAAGCATAGTTACAACTGATTCACCCCCCCTCTCAGTTGTTTTAGTAATTTCAACATTCGTCCCACTGGCTTCTTTCTCTAAGCACAGGATTCACACATGCTTCATATGCTTCTTTGAAATTTGGATCATCATGATACATTTCCTTAAGGTGTTCAAACCCTAAGTTTTTAACTTGAAATTCCTACAGAATTAGACATCTCATGTTCAATGCATCAACAACCTTGTTAGCATTACCAGAAATATGTTTAATGACAAAAGTGAAATTTTGTATAAACTCTATCCACTTGTTTATCTTGTCTGGTTATGAATGGTAAAGCCTGATTATCGCTATACAAAATAAACTCTTTTGGAATGAGATAGTGCATCCGTTTCTTCAAGGCTTGAATTATGGAATAGAACTCTTTATCATAGGTGGAGTACTTTCTCTTAGTATCATTCATATTCTCACTGAAATATGCAACATGCCTATTATCTTGGCTCAAGACCACTCCAATTGCAACCCCACTCGCATCACATCTCACCTGAAATGTCTTCCCGAAATCCGACAAAATCATAATCAGTTGTTCTGTCATCTTCTCATCCTCTTTTTTCCATTTGAAATACTTATGTCTTTTCTTCACTGTATCCATCATTTGTGCATTGATTTAGATGAAATTTCTAATGAACTTCCGATAGAAACTTGCTAATCCATGGAAGATTCTCACCTCAAATATACTCCTTGCCGATGACCATTCCCTGATTGCTTTCACCTTTTTAGGATCCATCTTCAATTCATTCAAAGAGATCGCAAAACACAACTAAATGAGTTATGTCTTCATGAAAGAGGATTTCTTTAAATTTATCAGTAGCTTATCTTGCTGCAACCTCCTCATCACTAATTTTAAGTGCCTCAGATGATCTTCTTTAGTTTTACTCAAGACCAGTATATCATCTAGATATACAATCACAAACTTACCAAGAAATTCTTTCAACATTTCATTCATCAACCTCCTAAAAGTACTTGGGGCATTCATGTCGGCACAGGGGTAGACCCAGGTTTCAACTCTCAACAACACACCAACAAAACCCTAACTACCAGCTCTTTTAGAAACACTTTTGGAGCAGGTGAAGTCTCACCCGAGGTAGAAGTAGGGGGGGTTATAGGACGCAGGTGTCTGTAACCGAGCTGGGACACATATCTGTGATAACAACACTTCACAGTGTATTCTAGTAACACTTAGAAGCTGATATGAATTAGTTTCCTAACCTTAGTAACATTTCAGAACATACCCAAAGATATATCGACGCAATAACAATTAATCAATTCAACCACTTAGCATATAGCACTGAGTTAGATGTAGCATTCATTCATCCTTCACACAAGTAAAGCACTAAGCAATAACAGATCTATATATCATGCATAATAACCAAAGCACTAAGAAAATTTATAACATAAACAACACAGCACAATGCAAACCAAAGACATAAGATATATGTGGTTCACCCCAGTGTGGGGCTACGTCCACCAACTTCTTTGTCTCCTTTATTATTTGTCAATCTCGTACATTTAGTGACTCATGTGCACTAAGACACAAAGTCAAGCTTCGCATAGGACAAGAGATCTGTGCACTGAGAACTAGATACTCCTTTCAAAACTAGGTCAAGGCACAGAGCCAACTCTCTATCAAGCACATAGCCTTACACATAGACATTCCCTTGCACAAAGCTACTCAAGTCACTTGAAATTAGCTCCGAAGGCTTCTGACTCTCTTTCTACAATACATTATTACTTATTTATACTTTTACAATCCCTTACAATAAGGCCTAATCATGGGTAAACCCCATGGGCCGACATCCCATAACCCATTAAAAAAACCCTAAAGAACCCCTTACTGGGTCCACATAACCTACAAAATAAGTGAGATCCACGATCTCAGCTCTGCCTGGGTGCTCCATCTTCAACCAACCTATCGAAGTCCAAAATCGATCCAAACCTGACCAAGGTTTCCTCAAAACTTGGTAGAGGGCCAACAGGCCCCCAACACTCACCTGTGACTTGTCCCGAGTCACTCAGTTCTGGGAAATGATGCTTCGAAGGCCTCGAGATTTACTCGAGTTGCCTCAAATTTTTGCTTTGCCTGAGCCTCTTGCTCAGTGATATTCTGTATTGTCTGCTCTGTAATAGGCCCTTCTAGGAATTTTTCTACTGATGCAACCACTTGGTACAATTGTGAGCCCTGTCCATCAATCTCTTCAAACATCTGGAAGGCTTCCTCCTGCATAGGTTGTAGCTTCTGCACGACTTTAAATACCCTACCCTGGAGGGAAGTGATCTGTTGTTGCACTGCACATTTTTCCTGAGATCTCTTCATTCTTTCAACTGCAGTGAGCAACTTCATATGTGTCTGCACTGACAATGCTTGTTGTTGCACCTCCTATAACTGCACTTCCAACTTCCTTAGTTCTAGATCTTGTTTGAGGCATTCATATGTCTATGTGCTTCTATCACTCAGTTGTTTTCATTCTAAGGAGATGTCTTTGATTCTTACAATTGTGTTCCTAGCGGTCTCTTCCCTCTTGTCATGCACCTCCTACAGAGTGCTCGATACTGCTTGGGTCTCCAATTATGTTATCCTCGCTTGAAGATACTAGATGGTCTCAGCGAGCTTCACCACTTGAGCCTCGACCGACTCTTATTCCTCATGTGCCAATCCTGGCACAAAATGACATACTTTACTCACTACCTCTTTTACTGTGACCCATTCTACGAGCAACTTCTTTTCTCTCTATAGATGGGTTTTTTCTTCCTGGAGCATCACCTCAAATTATTTTCTCTCACTTTTACAAGCAGTTAGATTGTACCGCACTACTCTTAATTGTTATAAGGATTCATCTTTCTCTTGTTTCAAGGATTTTGTAGCCTTATCCTTTTCTTCCTGGGCTTTTTGAAGTTGAGCTTATGTTGCATATACAAGTCTTCTCAATTGCGTTGGTTCATCCCCTAATTTTGTAATCTGTGATGAGGAAGGTGCAGTGGGTACTACGTGGACCAAATGAATAGCTTGTTGTACTTCCTTTAATTCCTTATCAATCCTTCCATATATCTCTTCCTTATTCACTCTGTATCTCTACAATATCTCCTCATAAGAATCCTCCATAGCTCCACAGACTAGACTAATATCATCCTCCATGAGCATTGCCTCCAACTGGGGCTTATTAGCGCACGTCTTCTTCCTTGTTGAGGGTTTCTTTGGAGAAATATTTTGTGGTGTTACTGTTCCAGTAAGGGGGTATTTCAATGCTGCAGCTTCACCTCCTCCTTGCTTATCCCCTCCTCCTTGTCCATATTCTTCGTCTCCTCCTCCTCCTAGCGAGCCAGATCCATTTTCTTTAGAGGTGTTGTCCTCCTCATCGGTCTCTATATACTGTAATTCTTATTGCTTCTTCTTCTTCATCATCCCACTGGATCGTCCGACATGCTCAAATTAGGTGACCATGGGGCTTCCTATGGTGTCAATATCAGAGAGTTATGCATCAGCAATGAGTGTCATAAATTCCTCTGGCCAATCCTTTGTAATCTCTTCCATGTCTTCGTCTGTTATCTTGTAGTACGACTGTAACTATTCTCTGTTCTCATCTCTGCACGCAGTGATATAGATGAAATGCAGATCTGCATTGAACTTTTCTATTGTTTTGTACTGGTGCAAGGTGCGCAATGTCATGAGTGGAAATGACTCGATGGAAAACTTTAGTTGCTGATAATATGCATGAAACATGGCGTTGGACTACCACTTCCTCATCATGTCGTTGGTGTACCACAAGGTGGAAAACCTAGCGGCCAACGGATATGATGGTTCGATCTCCGAGAAGGTGGCTCCTTCAGGCATTTTCCAAGTGACAAATGCGATCAAAATGATCAGCCAACTGAAGTGGAATTCATATCCCAAATCATGAGCTTCGCGATAGTCTTCCTCCAGCTCGTTGACGAGGTAACTCGCCCAATTCATCTGCATGCCCTCCACACATTCTCCTGTGAGGTCCACCACGAACCCGGTGACCTGTGTGGGGAATTTCTTCCTTATGATATTGCCAGCTATGAGTTGGAAAGAAAGGTGCATTGAGACATCCTATATATAGGATACCTTGTAACCTCACTTTCCTATTTCGACTTCATCGTAAGCTTCCTTGATGTGTTGTGCCAGGGAGCGGTCCGAGGCCTTCCCTGGCTAAAAATGATGAGGCTCAGTTCCCTTCATACTTAATAATGTAATCTTGTGGATCAACATCGGATCCATAGTAATCCTTTGGTCGAGCCACAGGTATCTTCCATGATAGCACAACAAGAGGATTTTAACATAAGCATTAATCTCCTGGTGGCAGCCAAAATGGGGAATCTTCATTACATTCAAAACAGTACTGGACTGTGCTAGTCCCTTAATCCATGGCTGCGAGATGAGGCAAGGCTTCTTCCTAGTTTTCTTCGTCAAGTAGTGGTGGGGAACTAACATAACATAGTTCTTCTTGTCGCCTAGATTGAAATCGTTTTTCTTCAATGGCGGGATCTATCCTAACTGACTCCCGACTACGTGTATTCCCTTCGGAATGTACCCGGTGAATAGAGTGTACTCATAATCTCATGGGATGATGTTGTGGTTAACGACACCAGCCAAAGGTGGGATGTACTCAGGTAGGATCGATGGGATATTCTTCACATTAGCCAGATCATCACGATGCTTACTTCGTTGCTCAGTCATGGGGTTAACATGGCCAGAACAACGTCTAGTCGAAGCGGAAGCCTGCAGTCGCCTAGTCGATGATTCCTGGACACCTTCAGATAACAGTTTTTCAGCCATTATATTCTTTAATATCTCCTCAACAGACTTCTCTAATTTAGTAGGTTCACCCGACATTCTCACTTTTAAATAGATAGGTTGGGGTAGACGAAAGGAAAAGCGAGGTAGACAAACGAGTGGCGAGGTATAGCTTCAGAAAACACAGCTTGACACACAATCAATTATCTTCTTAGCTTTGTTAATCACAAGTAGAAAAAATTGGTCCCGACGCAATGACCAATGAGTTAAATAAGCGAGGCCTCGTAACAGATTCATCCAATGGTCATGAATGATTCTATCAGTGTAAATATTTTCTTTATGGCATGGTCTCAATGTCCCAAAATCGGTCCATCAATCCATAAATTCTTTTTCCAACCGTTCTGGAGCACCATTCTAACAGTCGAGGCCCCTCCAAAAATCATATAGCTTCACCAGGGAGAAGTCCCATTATGTGTGGTCCTGTTACTCCAGGGAGGATCAAATCCTGCGAACCTGCCTCCTACAAGATTCCAGTCTGTGAAGTCTTCCATCTATTCTCTGTAGCTTCCTGTAGCTTTTCCAACTTAGTTTTTTTTTAATTGATCTTCCTTGCCTTCTTTCCTGTGATCTGGTCTCTCTAACTGTTTTTGGAATCCGCTTTCCATTCTTATTCTTATCTTCCCCTAGCGTACTAACTTCACACTACTAATGTTCTCTCAAAGGGTCTGATTTTAATATCTCTTCTCTTAATACTTCCTAGGTGGATATACTTCTTTATTGCATGGATAGGTCCTTCAAACTTTCTTGCATTCTTTTAACCTTGACAACTAATTCTCTTTCCTTTTGTCCCTCCTACATTATTATTTTGTTTTGTTGCTTCGACTTCTCCTCTTGTTCTTCTATTAGTCAATCTATTTTTCTAGCTATGAAATCCCTTAGTTCCTGATTTTTATTTTTTGTAGTTTCTTCCTCTGCTTTCCTTCTGATCTGATCCTTCTCAATCCAATTCTTACCTAGAAAAAGTGGGAAAGGGGCATTGTTCTCAACAAACTTAATGACTTCAAATTCCTCTTCAGTCGATGTTCCATGAATAATGATGGGTACATTAGTAACTCTTCCACATAAGGTTATCATCTTTCCCTTAAACAAGCCTATCCTTCCCAATGAAGGTACCACAATAGGCTTTCCCAAAATTTCCCAAGTGTCTTTTGTCATAATATTCACTTGTGTTTCCTCATCCAAGACACAGTCTATGTTGAATTCTTCTATTCTTGCATTTATGCATTGTTTTACTTTCAGGATCTTTGGTAAATTGACATCTTTGTGAACATCCATCATTTCTTTCAACTGTATTAATGTAGTCTGAATTTCCTCTGATTCTTTCTCTTTATGATTCTCCAACATGCCCTTAGTCTCTTAACTTCCTTCATATTTTTATTGTCATATGTTCATCCTTTCAAATTTAGCAATCATCCTTGGACAATCCTCAACCTCATGACCAACAATCTTACAACATATACAAATAGGACATGCACCAGGGAATTCCTTAGCAAGATGTCTCGGTCTTCTGCAGTTATAACATGATGTCAATATTATTTTTCTTTTAAATGTTCCCCAAATTCTTATGTATTGTATATCTCCTCTAGGGTCATAGTGTTGGACCTGCAATCTGCAAAAAAAAATGTATAGGTTCTTGCATCCATTTATTAGTCCAAAAACTCTTTCTATGCATACGAATAACATATATTTCTTCATTTCTATTAACATTAATCAGATCAACTCTTTCTTTCAACTGCTCCCTAGCCTTCAAACTAGGACATAATCTTTTAAACATACTTAAATTCATGCTTTCGAAACAAAAAAAATTCACTTATCTTTCTCTTTTCAAAGCACAAAGCTTACCTCTTTTCAGATCTTGTCTCTTTTCTTCAGATCAAATTTATTTCTTGGCACGGAGCTTACCTCTTTTCTTCAGATCGAATTTATTTCTTGGCACAGAGATTCACAAGTCAAGTAGAGTACTGCACACTTCAGCATCATATCTATGCACATAGCTTCTCTTTTCTTTACTTCAGTTCCCAACAATCACAGTTTCAGGTCTAGGCAATGGAACCATTTGTTGGCATAGGGGAAAACCCAGGGTTCAACGCTCAACAATGCACCAAAAAAACCCTAAATACTGGCCCTTTTGGTAACACCTATGGAGCAGGAGAGTCTCACCTGAGGTAGAAGTAGGGGGGGTTACAGGACGCAGGTGTTTGTAACCAAGCTAGGACACAAATCTGTGATAACAACACTTTGCAGAGTATTCTAGTAACACTTAGAAGGTGATGTGCATTAGTTTCCTAACCTTAGTAACATCATAGAACATATCCAAATATAGATCAGCTCAGTAAAAATCAATCACTTCAACCACTTATCACATAGCACTGAGTTAGATCTAGCATTCATTCATCCTTCACAAAAGTAAATCACTAAGAAATAATATATCTATCTATCATACATAATAACCAAAGAATTGAGAAGATTTATAACATAAACAACACATCACAAAGAAAACCAAAGATACAAGATATATGTGGTTCACCCCAGTGTGGAGCTACGTCCACCAACTGCTTCATCTTCTTTATTATTCATCAATCTCTTACATTTAGTGACTCATGTGCATTAAGCCACAGAGTCAAGATTCACATAGGACATGAGATCTATACACTGAGCACTAGATCCTCCTTCCAAAACTAGGTCAAGGCATAGATCCAACTCTCTATCAAGCATAGAGCCTTACACATAGACATTCCCTTGCACAAAGCTACTCAAGTCACTTGCACTTAGCTTTGAGGGCTTCTGACTCTCTTTCTACAATAAATTCTTACTTATTTGTAATTTTATAGTCCCTTACAATAATGCTTAATCATGGGTAAACCCCATGGGCCGAAATCCCATAACCCATTACAAAAACCCTAAAGAACCACTTATTGGGTCCACATATCCCACAAAATAAGTGAGATCCGTGATCTCATCTCAACCTGGGCACTCTATCTTCAACCAGCCTATTGAAGTACAAAAGTGGTCCAAACCTGACCAAGGTTTACTCAAAACTTGGTCGAGGGCCAACAATTTGTTAAGAAAAATGGCATAACAATCCATTCATACAATCCTTCATTTGTCTTGAAGGTTGTTTTACACTCATCGCTTTCTCCATTCCTTATCTAGTGATATCCACTTTTCAAATCTATCTTTGAAAAAAAGTTCTATCCACTTAAACAATCCATTAAGTCATCCATCCTAGGAAATGGAAATATGTACCTAATGGTGATATTATTTATTTCTCTTGACTCTATACACATTCTCCATCCTCCATCCTTATTCAGACTCAACAAAGTTGGTACTGGACATGGACTCAAGCTTTCTCTGACCAAACCTTTATCTAACAAATCTTGAACTTGTCTTTTTACCTCCTCATTCTCTTGAAGTGTCAATCTATATGCTTCTTTGTCTGATAGGCTTGCTTCTAGTATCAATTCAATGTGATGGATGATACTTCTTATATGTGGCAATGAGCTTGGCAACTCATCCACTACCATGTCAGCAAAATTTTCCAACAACTCCTGAATTTCCTCAAGAAAATACTCCATAGAAGTACTTGTATGGATAAATTCCGGCTTCCTCACTATAGAAAACTGCATCTCCTGTTCCTTCTTAACTTCACTCAGAAGTTCCTTCCCACTCATGAGAAGTATGATCATGTTGGATTCTTCCTTCACTTTCTTCTCCTCAATGGGAAGCAACATATGTTTCCTACCATTATTCTCCAAGGTATAAGTATTTATTCTCCCATCGTGAATGACATTCCTGTCATACTTCCATGGTTGTCCCAAAAAATCATGACATACATCCATGGGAATCACATCACATAGAATTTCATCTGTATATCCTCCTATTTTAAATTCAACCAAGCATTGTTTAGTTATCGTTACCTGATGACCTTTCTGCAAACATGAGACTTTATACGATGTTGGATGTGTGGTCGTCTCCAGCTCCAATTTCTCCACCATCTCTATGGATACTAAATTATCAGTGATGCCACTGTCAATGATCACCTTGCAAACTCTGTCTTTAGTCTTGCAAGCTATCCTGAACAAATTGTTCCTCTGCACTGGTTTTTCAACATCTGGCTCTGGTTTTAAGAGAACCTTCTTCATTATCAAATATCTCCCATATTTTTCACCTTCCACTTCAACATATCACTTATGTGCTTCTGAAATGTGAGTTTCACCTCCTTCTTTATTTCTCTCGGGGCATTCCCAAGACATGTGTCCTAGATTTCCACAGGCATACCACTTTACATCTCCTCCTCTACCTCTTCCTCTTCCTCTAGGAAAAGAGTTTCTACCACCACTTTGTCTTCCTTGTGAACTTCCTCCTATTTCAGAGTGATTGTGTGGTTTCTTTGTCTCACCTTTGGGCTTCTATGCCTATCATGGGAAACTCCTTTGCCTTTCTTTAAACTTCTACCTCTTCTTTGTTGACTCTGCTTTCTGGCCAACTTCTCCTCTGCTTTCAGCACATTCTGGTAAGCATCTTCCACTATCCTTACTGTCATCATGTTGATTTCATATTGGATTTCTTATCTCATGTCGTTGATATATCTGGAAAAAATTTCCTCATCTCTCTCTCTTTGTCCAACCCTGATGTTCATCTTGTAGAACTCTTCTGTGTACTCCTTCACAGTCATTCCTTTCTATCTTAGGTTCTGCAATCTCCTGAACAAATTTCTCTGGTAGTCCTTGGGTATGAATTTATACTTTAGCTTGGTTACCATTCGGTCTCAACTCTTAATCTATTGTTTTACCTTGGCGCTTCTCCTGTCAACCTGCAGTTCATCCCACCATAGTGTTGCATGTCCTTTCAACCTGGTGATAACATGTTTCACCTTTTTCTCCTCATTGACATCTTCATAGTCAAAATAATTTTCCATTTCTCATATCCAATCAAAAAATTCTTCGACATCCAAATTACCTTCATACATTGGGATGTCTATCTTTTCTCTAGCTCCCAACTTGACAACCGATCTCAGAAAGCGCTCTTCTGCATCATCCTCCGCTACAACTTCTTCAACTTCCACTTCTTCATTCTTTGCATCACTAACATCTCCAGCATCATGTGCTCTCCTTCGCATTGTTTCCATGGAATCCAACCTTTCTTTGAGTTCTCGCATCTCCCTTTACATAGCTCTATTTGCTACAGGTGGTTCCACACGTCTCCTAGGTGGCATTGTGCTAATGTATCTGATACCACTCGATGATATCAACCTACTTCTTTTTCTCCTTTTCCTACATAAATCAATTATGTTAGGCTCTGATACCACTTATGATGCAACCTCCCTTCCCTCTTGGGGATTTTTCAATCTCTCGGTCTTGTATCTTCAATATCCTGAGTTGAATTAGCTCTTCGGGCCTTCAATAGACCCTGAACACTTAATACACACACACAGCCCCCCTTGATGTCACCTACAAGTTCGAACTACTTGCAACTTCACTCTCTACCGCTTGGCAACACTGATTCATGAGTATTAGTCTTGCGCTAGACTCTTCCCTTGATGTGACCACGGGTTGTGACCTCGGGCCAACCCTTTCATAACTTTGGCTTCGACAATATTGCGACCTCCGCCTTCGTTTCCTTCCAAAACACTTTTCCCCGAATATGCGAATATTTTCCATGTGTCTCCTCGGATATGATGGTCCAATTGTAATTTGGCTTTTTCGACTTCGCAAAATTTTACTTACCCCAAACACCACTTCTCCAGACCTATAACTCCCAGATTTTCTAATTTGTTTCCACGTGTCTCCTCACAGCCAACGATTAATATTCTCCTCGTGACTTCGGTGATCCCACTTCTCAACACTTCAAAATGCTTTGAACTCTAAAATGCCGAAACACCTCGCGACTAGCCTCTGTGCAACGTTTCCCATACATGATGGTCTGGAACAATCCCAATCCCGCCTAGACCAATCTCGCTTTGTTGATTCTAGGAAACCTCAAAGGACTCCTCCCTTTGAATATTTTTCTCCACTCTTCCACCTGAGATTTGTTCCTCCTTAAAATACTATTTTCGACACTTAGTTGAATTTCAACATGTGCACGCCTTGCAATAGGTCCTCCTCCACTACTTAACTTCTTTGTGGACAATATTTTCTACCCCTTCCAAGATTCTAAGTCAAAAGACTCTGTCACGCACTCCTTGTAGACAAAATTCCTTCAAGCTATCACTCCAGAACTTTCTCAGTCAAAATAGACTCTGTCATGCACACCTTACAGAAGTTATGCACTCCTTGCACATATAAATTTCACGTTATCTCTTCTAAGCTCACTAGTCAAAATAAACCCTGTCAATGCACTCCTTGTGGACACTATGCACACTTGCACTTGCTCGTAGAAGAGAAATAATTGAAACGTTTCTAAATCTTTACAGATTCATACATTGAACCATGTAAATTCATTCATACACACAAGAACAAGAAATAACAAATAATTTCAAATAAACATAAAGTCTACCATTCATTTAGATAGACACAAAAATACCAGTCGTTTGGGACAATGCTCCTCTGTTGTATTCATTCAACTGAAATGTACATGTTTTTATAAACTTTGATAAGCCTCAACTGCTTCTACAACATATACAATAGATTCAACAGACACAACAATAAATTTAGCAGCCCATCAACAACCTCTATTGGGCAACAATACAAAGATTTATACAAGAGGGGATATTTGAGCTCTTCCCTCCAACTAATATAGATCTATCCTATCGAATTAAAAGCTATCAACTACTTAGAATGTATTACAATAAATATATGTGATAGACAGATAATATCGAACACATCGAATTTGTAGTGCACTCAACTTCATTAAAAGAAAATGCATTCCCCAATGATCCTCATGAGATCATCCACCCCAAAACATTAAATATGTTGTTTAATTACAATCCCTTTTCAAAATATTTTTGTGATACGCCTTATTCAAAATTTAAAACTCTTCAAAATATGTGCTAGTGCGCCTAGCTATCCTCCACTTGTGCTTTGTTGGTGATGCTCCTGCATCATTTTCCATGTTTTGTATTACCTGCAATTTTTTGTTAGAAGCAATGGATAGGAAAGAGGTTATTGATTGAATGCAAATCCATTGTATATCCAATTGGTAATGCAAAGAGAATCCTCTCGGATGGAAAGAACCCTGATTCAGGTGTCTGATTTTGTGAAGGCATGTTTGGAAATATGAAAGGGGAAACAATGGAAAAGAGGCAATGCTATTGCTGAGTAGAGAGGTGTCTTTCAAATTTGTTGTTTCAATTATAGAAGACGGAGGAACTAGTGATTCACATGGTGTTCTACTATGAATACTCTTTGCATTGATATGTTGATTGGGATACAGTTGTGCATGCCTGCTATTCATGATAGAATCATGGTTCATAGAGGAGGCAACCAATCAGGAGGGTTGGGGTATGGATTTTGCCTCAGTCATAGAGGGAGCATCCAGTGAGGTAGACTAGACAGTAGGGTTTGTTTTCAGTGACAAAGGGAGTTGGACTTTGCATTTTACAAGAAGTATCTTAGTCCCATACATTACTATTTTGGATTAGAAGTATGACATATGAGATCTTCCTTGTTCAAAGAAAATATGTTGTGGAGATCCTGAAGAGGTTTGGGGTGTTGGACCGTAAACCGATGGCTACATAGATGGCATAAAATATGTATTTGTTGGATGATACAACTTAGAGGTTGTGGATTCTACATTATACAGGCAGATGATTGGATCATTGATGTATTTGACGAATACACGACCGCATATATTTTTTTTTGTGAACACCTTGATTCAACACATGGTTGACCCTGAACGTGTTCACCTGATTGTAGTAAAACATGTGATGAGGTACCTTAAAGGTACAATGGATTATGGGGTCAGGTATGTCGTAGATTGTGAGATCAGTCTACTTGGATATTTGGATCATATTGGGTTGATAGTGTTGCAAACTGGAAAAGTACATTGGGATGTTGCTTCACTTTGGGAACTAGTATGATTTAATGGATCAATAAGAATAAATCATGTGTAGCACTCAGTACGACTGAGGCAGAGTATGTGGAAAAATTTGCAACAAGTCATGAAAAAGTGTGGCTTCGAAAATTGCTAACTGGATTATTCGATATTGCGATGGAGGCGACATGTATCTTGTGCGACAACCAGAGTTGTATAAAGTTGTCAAAGAACCCAGTGTTTCATGATAGGTTGAAGCGTATCTAAATCAGGTAGCACTATATCGGGGATATGGTGTAGAAGGGGGAAATGACGCTCCAATATGTGGCTACTGATGAGAAGATTGTAGATGTGCTGACAAAGTCGTTGTCAAGGATGAAGTTTAAGTACTTCAGGGACAAGCTCGACGTAGTCCCTCTTCAAAGGGATTGATGGCTTTAGATGTTATCATAGGGTAGTGGATTTCATGATGACATGTTGTAACTATTGGAGAGCTACCCACCGGCCCTGGATGAATGCTAAAGAGACGAGGTATAGATGTTGTCGCAGGGTACTGGATGTCATGCATAAGATATCCGAGTTTTCTGTGGGAAACTGTATAGTCTCATGATGACATGTTGTAGCTATTGGAGAGATACACATCGGACCTAGATTTATGATGTGAAGTCACTATGGATTTCCTATGATGTATATATTTTTGTTTCTAACAGTCAATGGTCATAAGAACGTGTGGATGGAAACAATGTTAGAGTCTATGCCATATAGAATACTTTCCTCATTAAGAGGGAGTGTTGAAATTTTATGTAATTTCATAAGTTATTCCTAAATGTAATTGTATTGGTTATTCCTAAGTGTAATTGTGAAAGGTTTTAATGATAAGTCATGTATTTTAGGTCTTTAAGAGTATAAATAGAGGTTATATGGAGTCATTTTGATCACTCATTGAATATAAGACAATAGTACACACTTATCTAGGAGCCTAATCTTGGTTCATGTCTGGATCTCTTTGGTCTTGATTTCGTGAAAGAGCATTGTATGACATTGTACATGTTGGAGGAATTTATACTGAAGAAAGTTTGCAAGGTTTTCTCCTCGTTGATGGTTTCCCTGAGGATATATCTTGTTGTTATGTGGATATATATCTTTTGGTTGTGATCCTTTTGCATATTAAATAATATATATATCATCTCTTATGAAAAAACAACATGGATATCCATAAAGGGCCTCAAATGGGGACATTTTAGTAGATGTGTGATAGGTATTATATCCATAATGATAGGAGTATATATCATCTCTTATGAAAAACCAACATGTATATCCATAAAGGGCCTCAAATGGGGACATTTTAGTAGATGTGTGATAGGTAGTATTGTACCACCATTTTGCGAGTGTGTTGTAACATAAAACTAAATTTTCATAAAAAATAAGAATTTCTTTAGGACCCAAGATCCTGGTTTATTAAACATTCTACTTTGAATAAATTTTGACTTTAGTTTTATTATTTTAAGTGATGAAATCTTTTTAGGGACATTTTAATTTTATTAAATTAGTTTTACTTTTCTCAAATAAATCGAAGGTTTAAAAAACACCTTTAGAAATTGTTTTATTTTGTTATATAAGTTTTTATTTTGTATGTAATTCTAATCAAATGTGCATCTTTTTTAGGAGATCTAATCGTGCACATTCGCTTCAATATTGACGGCCCATGGCATATCCCCCCCGGTATACTTTACGTTTAATCAAAGGGGGTGGGGCCAAAAAACTCTACCTGAAGGTTAAGTTTGGGACATGGCGTTCATCCATAAATTTCGTCCCACATGGTATGTGGTCAACTTAGCCACATCCAGCTCCCCCAAAATTAACACAAGGTATACACGTTTCCAAATATGATGTCAGCTGGTGGAAAGGTAAATACTCATTTTATTTACTGAATCTTTCACCAATCCAACAACAACCCATATCTCTTTTTTTAAAAGTGGGGGGGGGGGGTAAAAATCAAATTATATTTTAATTTTGAATTTTCAAAGGATTTGAGCATCGGGTTCATCGTTCCTGCAAAATTTTTCCATCGTCATCCTAGCTTGATACCAAACCCAATCCAAGTCCTCCACGAGTATATATGAATCTTCGTATTTCTTTAATCATCGTCTAAAACAAAATCTTCTCAAACATCAGATAACCAATTAATGGTTATGACCTAAATGTACAAATCCCGATGAAATATTTGATGTAAGGGTTTTGTTTTTTATGCCTGAAGAACTATCTTTTGAATAAAATTTATCAAGTTTTTGAAGATTCAAACTTCGATGTTTCAGTCTCTGTAATCCTTTTTTCTATGTTATTTCCATATTCTTAAATTTCCTCTTAAATGTATTTATTTCCATGAATGTGATGATTTAGTACGACTACTACAATCATTTACTACAAAGGTATCTTTAAAGGAACAAATTTCTTCAATGTATTGTAAGTATTAAAGAAGATCCGTGCTTGAATGTTATTATTCCTTTTTGAACAGAAACAAAATATTCTTTTCTATTCAAATTTTACTCTGGTTTAGATACAAATTTAATGATCATTTATTCTATCTTAAAGTTAAATAGTATTTATCATAGATACACTATTTCACTATTCAATTTTGTTTCTCCTTATTTCCTCTGCCGTCATCTTGAAAAATTTAAAGGTGACTGAAACAAAGAAAATTTTCCTTTTAATCTTTATCTATTAAATATTCCAAGACTGGTAAAACAAGATAAAAAAAGCAACAAAACGTTATGTTCTAAGACAGACTAACCAAAAAAAAATCAATTAATTAAATGGATTCCTTGGCATAGTTTCCTAGCTAGAAACATCGCAAGGGTTACAACATTCTTTTGGTGTCGTTGTCGAGGACTCAAATTAAAGAAACTTTTTTTTCCCTGGGAAAGACGATAGTAAAACCTACTCATTGTTGGTGAACAAAGAGATGTGAAGGCTAAAATCCTTCACCTGGTGACTCCTTATTTCCAATTCTGGCACCAGGAAAGAGAAACACTTGGGCTCACCTAGATCCTAAGAAAACTACTCCAGTAGAAAATATTGAAAGACTACTTTATAAGAAAAATCCTAAAATTACTCTTGTTACCCCTCCTACCATAACCTCCTCTAAACATTCATATTCAACCCTTCCTAAATCGAAAGTATAATATCAAGTTGATTCAAAGGATTCCATAATAAAAACACATGTAAACCCTTCTATTCCTTTAAAACCATCCCAACTTCCTTCTCCCAAAGAATCTCTTCTGAATTCCCCAAAACCATCTTTGATAATTTCTACAATAGACTCCATTAAATTTTTCCATGAAATTTATATCGAACTTTCTCTTAAAGAATCCACTGTAGTCTCTCAAATTCATTCCTCTAAATATTCTCAAAAATTTTCCCCAAAGGAATCTCTAGAAGATCTTCCAATTTGGTCTACAACCCCAAAGTTTTCCTTTTTAGATCCAAAAAGGGAAGTTTTAGAGATATCACAAAATTCCTCTTCAGAAATACCTCTTGAACAAGAAGAAGAAGCTATTATAAAGACTTATATCAATCCCCTTTCTCCTGATAATTATCAGCTTATACTCTAGCACCTAATTATGGTAGGGAAAATACCACAACAACAAAATCCACCTCCCCTCCCCCCTTCACCAAGATTTTTCAATAAAGTTGTTTCTAGATATTCTCCTTTAAACCTTCCTCATAGTCTCCATGACTTTCCTAATAATTATCTAAACTATTGCCTAGATTTAATGGAGAGAGTGAGACTACAACTTTGGAACATTTAGAGTCATTTGATTGTTTCACTAAAAATCAAGGCTTGGAATATGAAGATGTATGTATGAGGATTTTTGTGCAAACATTTGAGGGTGAGGTGAGAACATGATTTAAGGTTTTTCCCCCTAATTCCATTAATTATTGGGATGCTCTAGATTATGTTTTTCTTAGGAAATGGGGTGAAAATAAATATCACTTATATATCTTGACTGATTTTGGGAATCTTAAAAAGAAGAAAAATGAATCTATCTCATATTTAATCAAGGGGTTTAATAAATTTTATAATAAAATTCTTGCAGATGTCAAACCATCACAACCAACAACAACGGTCACTTTTGCAAGCTCTTTTGATCCATCCTTTTCCTTATTTCTTAGAGAAAGGAGATCCACTACCTTAACTAGCATGTGGGATGATGTTGTCGAAATTGAATCCAACATGATTGCATCAAGAAAATATAGAGTTAGAAATGAATCAGGAGAGAGAAAAAGAGAAAGGGAAAGAAGAAAACAAAAATAACAAGTTGGTACCTATGGTACTAATAAAAGTCAGGAAGATAAAATTGAAGAGATGTCAAGAATAATCAAATATTTATTAAATAAACTATATAGGATGGAAACAGAGAGAAGGAGGCATGAAAATAGAAATCAAAATCAGTTTAGAAGGACTTTTAATCCTGCCCAAGTTTTGCAGAGAAGAAGTAGAAATGAAGATCAACCTATTCAAGCTCCTACAAAAAATGAAAATTTTATTGATAGATTTAAATAAGATCAAATCGGTGATATAGATGAGGAGATTAACATGATGGAAGGTGATCTTTCTGAAGTATGTGTGACTCAAGATGACTATGCAAAATCTATAAGTTTCAACTCATATTTCAATGAAGACGATAATAATAATAATCACCTGGATTCATCATCACCTCAATATAAATCCTTCTCTGATGCATTACAAGCCGAATTACATAGAAAATATGACCTTAGACCAAGAACCAATGTAAATACAAAAACAAATAATCAAGGTCAACCAGAATAAAATAATAAAAAAAAGGGGGCGGGGGGGGGGGTGGGCATAGCTCCTAAACAAAAATAAGATCCACAGATTGTAAATAAAACATATAAAAAACCAAAAGAAACTAAAGAAAAAATATTTCTTTCAATCTAGAACATGAACTTAATAAGATCAGAATTCCTATCCCTTTGTTAGAAATTGCAAAAAATTCATTTTATAGAAAACAAGTGATGAAAATGATTGATTTTTTTGTTGCAACAACCCAACCAGATACATTAAGCTTGCAATATGAAAGTCCTACCATCATTTTCAATCCTCACATTGAGGAGACAGGAGAATCAGTAGCCCCATTTTATATCTCTTTAACAATCCATGAACACCTTTTACACAATTTCATGTTAGACTCAGGAGCTTCTCACAATTTAATGCCAAAAATAGTAATGGATAAGTTATGATTACAAATCATAAGACCATATCATGACTTTTATTCCTTTGATGCAAGAAAATTTATATGTTTTGGAATGATTAAAGATATGGTAGTTCACTTAGCCCAAATACCTGTAAAAAGTGTTCTGATGGATATAGTTGTGGCAGATGTGTTTGTCAACTATGGGATGCTTTTATCTAAATCTTGGACAAGTAAACTAGGTGGCTCATTGCAAATGGACATAACTTATGCCACTATCCTAGTATTTGGTGGAGAGCCTAGGATACTTTATAGGGAAATCAAACTTGTTTACACTGTTAATTATCCTAAATACCCTAATAATTATCTTGTCTATTCAAAAGATTAAGATTTGCGTTCTTTCACTTTATTTGTAAATGATGAACTAGAAAAATGTACATAAATTGACCTAAAGAGGGAATGTGGAAAACATACTTCGATGGAGCCTCCTCTTGGGAAGGTGACGGAGTAGGTATTCTACTAATTTCACCTTCTGGCAAACTTTTTCCCTTTTCTTTTAGATTACAGTTTAAAAATGATTCAATGAATAATGCTTTTGAATATGAAGCTTTAGTGCTAGGTTTAGAAGTTCCCAAGAAAATGAAAATTGTAAATATTATTGTTTATGGGGATGCATAACTAATTGTCAAACAAATAAAGAAATTTTACCAAGCTAAACATCCTAGGATGAGATCCTATAGAAATTATTCTTGGGACTTAATTGATAATTTCTTCCCGACTTTTAATATTCATGAAATTCCCATACAAGAAAATAAACAAGTTGATTCTTAGGTGTAGCAACAAGTAGTTTTCAACCTCCCAAAGTGCCAAATATTAAATATGAAATTGAAATGAAATAAAAACCTTCAATACCTAAAACCGTCAAACATTGCCAAGTGTTTGAAGATGACCAACATATTAATTTTTTTTTGGAAATGATTGATGAATTCTCAGCAACTCATATTGATCAGAAAGATGACCAAAACAATGAAAAAATTAATCAAAGTAGTCATTCAGACCCTAAATTACAAGATATGATTGCTAATCAAAAAATGATGGTGTTGAGAAATAATCATATTCCAAATGGATTGGTGCCTTTGGACAAGTTGTTTGAAAAATATGATATTGTTGTAAAGATATTTGTTCATCCTCAAAAGAAAGAAGTAGAAAATCACAATATTTGGACTGAGCAAGAACAAAGATATATCAAACTTTGCAAGTTTCTACCTGTTTATTAGAAGGTCAAGTATATTAATTTATTCAAATAATTTACTGAGGTATTTTCTTAGTCTTATGAAGATCTAGAGACATATGATACCAACATTATTCAACACAAAATTCCATTGAAGGTAGGATCTAAACCATTCAGATAGAAATTAAGACAGGTAAATCCTATCTTATTCTAAGACATTGAAAAAGAACTTAAAAAGCTATTATATGTAAAGATTATAGTTCCTTTGAGACATTCTTCTTGGGTTGCAAATTCAGTACCTGTTAGAAAAAAGAATGGTGAAATTAGACTCTGTGTTGATTTTAGAAATCTTAATAAGTCTCCATTAAAAGATAATTATCCTTTGCCTAAAAGTGATAATGTTTTGCATAAAGTAGTTGGCTTTAATCGAATTTCGATGATTGATGGGTTTTCAGGTTATAATCAGATTATTGTGCATGATAAAGACATAGAACATACTGCTTTTACTACACCATGGGGTACATTCATGTATGAAAAAATGCCCTTTCGGCTAATGAATGCAAGAGCAACATTTCAACGAGCAATGGACATAACGTTTGTGGGATAAAGGGACGAATTTATTTTGATTTATTTATATGATCTTACTGGTTTTTCAAAATTATTTGAAGACCATTTAAAACATCTTAAGAAAAATTTCGTTAAATGTAAAAAATATGGGTTGTCACTAAATCCTAAAAAGTCTCATTTTGGTATGAAGGAAGGAAAGTTACTCAGTCATATTGTATCAAAGGATGGAGTCAATATTGATCATCAATGTGTGGAAGCAATTCAAGTTATCAGTTTACCAAGGAACAAGAAAGAGATGCATTCCTTCCTTGGAAAAATCAGATTTTTAAGAAGATTCATACCTAATTTTGTTGAGGTGGTCAAAGATTTAACTGATATGATTAAAAAGGATAGCAAGGTTAAGTGGTCCCTGGAAGCTAGATACTCATTTGATAAAATAAAAAAAGATATGGGAGAAGCACCAGTGTTGGCAAGCCCAAATTATTCTAAGGAATTTATTATTTTCTCCTTTGCATCTAATAATAATAATAATAATAATAATAATAATAATCTATTTTTAAGGTCACATCCAAGCCAGACACCAAACTGGTGTATGAGACCCCTTTGTTTGTGGGACAATGGACCCCCTCCGCCCAGTGATTTAACTGGCAGGACCCCCTTGTTTGTCCTCTTACAAAGGAATAAAGAAAAACAGGAACAACCAATTGCTTTTTTAGTAAAAGTTTGAGAGATTCATAATTGAAATACAACATAATGGAAAATCAAGCTTATGCATTGGTGAAGGCTCTGAAATATTTTAGATTCTGCGTTCTTCACTCTAAAATTATTGCACATTTTCCTAATAGAATAGTGAAATAAATTCTAAATCAACCTGACATGGATGGAAAGAGAGGAAAATGGATACCTAAGATCCAGGAATATGATCTAGAAATAAAACCAACAAATTTGATCAAAGGCCAAGGGTTGGAAAAATTGTTAGCCGAATCAAATTGCAGAGTTATTGGGGTAAATTGGATCATATATATAATGCAACATCCCCAAGTTGTAGGTGAAGAGAAAAATCTACTACAGCCTTTGGTAAAAATTCATGATAAGTTTTCTTCCTCTCCATGGTATAAAAACATTGTCAAAATCTACAAAATTTCCAATGTCCAGCTGATTTCAGTCAAGCAAAGGTTAGGTCTGTTAAGCTTCAAGCAATTAAGTATTGCATTATGAATGAAAATATTTATTGGAAAGACCCTTTGAGAATTTTTCTTAATTGTGTTGTCGAGGATGAAACTGCAAGTATCATAGATGAATTGCACAAAGGAATTTGTGGAGGACACCATGCTTGGAGATAAACTACATATAAAATTTTGAGAGCTAGTTATTACTGGCAAAAGTTATTTTATGATGTAAATGAAAAGGTTGGAGCTTGCAGGGAAAGTCAAATTTTTGCAAGAAAATAGAAACTCCCATCATTACCATTTGTTCCCATAAAAGTTGAAGCTCCTTTCCAACAATGAGGTTTATACTTTATAGGTGAAATTCATCTTGCTTCTAGTGTTCAACACAAATGGATTTTGATATCAACTAATTACTTTTCAAAATGGGTAGACGAAATTCCCACCATGTTTTCTACTGATGCAATTGTGATCAAATTCCTAGAAGAAAATATTTTAGCTAGGTTTAGATGTCCTAGGAAAATCATAACTGATAATGCTCAAGCATTCAAGTCTCTAGCTATGATAGATTTCTATAAAAAATATAATATCATTCTTGGTCATTCAATGGCCTATTATCCTCAGGGTAATGGATTACTTGAATCATCAAATAAGAGTTTAATAAGGGTTATCAAGAAATTTTAACTGAAAATAAGAAAGCTTGGCACTCTCATTTGAAATTTTCACTCTGGGCCAACAGAATCAACACTAAAAAGTCTACAAGTATGTCTCATTTTCAATTGATTTATAGGATTGATATTTTTTTCCCTATTAATCTCGCTTTACCTGTGATAAAATTGATGTAGGATGCTGAAGAGAAACCTAATGACTTTACTAGAAGAATGAATCAACTAATTGAGCTACAAAAAAACAAAGAGAAGGTTGATCAACAATTTCAAGAATACCAAGATAAGATGAAGGCCATATTTGAAAGAAGAGAAAAACATAGAGATTTTGTCCCTGGTGATTTAGTACTAAAGTGAGATAGTAGGAGAGAAGATCCTGGAAAGCATGGAAAGTTTGATCATTTATGGTTGGGACCATAAAAGATTATTGTAGCCGAAGGAAACAATTCATTTTCTCTTCAAAACTTGGAAGGAGATTTGTCAAAACTGCTTGTGAATGTGTGGTTCCTAAAACATTTTATTTAGTTTTAAAATTTCCATTTTATTGTTCACTGTACATACTCGATTTTCTTAATTTTATTTATTTTCGTTTGTTTGAATTTCCAAATAATTAGGTATAAAACAAACTAAGATAAAAATAAAAATATATGTATTTTTAGATGACCTATTCACTTAACTATTAGGAAGCCACATTATTTAATAATTTTCCTTTAAATAAATTCTTTTCTTCTCACAATTTTAAGAAATCTTGATAGAACAACTGTCTTGAACTGCTAATTAATATTTTAACATGTTATTTTGAAACTAGAAAGGAGAATATTATGAGACATTCACCAAAGTTGAAAAGGTATGTTTTAGGTATTTTCTTCTAGGCAGATACTTTAGAGTCAAACTTGTAACTTGTTTTTTTACTCACAGTATAACACTAGTTAAGATATTCTAGAAAGGATAGAGCTATCTGAGGAAATGAAAAAAAAATTGAGTACAAATTTTGGCCCCCGGGTATGTGGTTAACTTAACCACATCCACCTCCCCTGAAATCAACACAAGGTATGCACATGTCTAATCGTGACATCAACTGGTGGAAAGGTAAATAATAATTTTATTTATTTTAAACTCAATCTTTCACCAATCCAACAACGACATGTATCACTTTTCAATAAAAAGGGGGTTAAAGATCAAATTATCATTTCATTTCAAATTTTCAAAGGATTTGAGCATCGGGTTCGTCGTTCCTGCAAAATTTTTCCATCGTCATCCTATCTTGGAACCAGACCCAATCCATGTCCTCCACGGGTCAATCTCAATCTTCTTATTTCTTTAATAATCTCTTAAAATTTAGTCTTCTCAAACATCTGACAACCAATTTGTGGTTCTAACCTAAATTTCTAGATCTCGATGAAATATTTGATGTAAGGGTTCTGGATTTGATGCCTAAAGGACTATCTTTTGAATAAAATTTATCAAGTTTTTGAAGATTCAAACTTCGATATTTCAGTATGTGTAATCCTATTTTCTATGTTATTTCCATATTCTTAAAATTCCTCTTAAATGTGCCTATTTCCATGAATGTGATGATTTAGTATGGCTACTACCACCATTTACTACAAATTTATCTTTGAAGGTCACAAATTTCTTCAATGTACTATAAGTATTAAAGAAGACATGTTCTTGAATGTTATTATTCCTTTTTGAATAGAAACAAAATATTCTTTTCTATTCAAATTTTACTCTTGTTTAGATACAAATTTAATGATCATTTCTTCTATCTGAAAGTTAAATAGTATTTATCATAGATACACTATTTCAGTATTCAGTTTTGTTTCTTTGTATTTCCTCTTCCATCATCTTGACAAATTTAAAGGTGACTGAAACAAAGAAGATTTGTCTTCTAATCTTTATCTATCATATATTCTAAGACTGGTAAAACAAGCTCAAACAAAGCAACAAACCACTATGTTCTAAGACAGACTAACAACAACAAAAAATCAATTAATTAAATGGATGCCTTAGCACAGTTTCCTAGCCAGAAACATCTCAAGGGTTACAACATAGTGGAAGCCACCTCATCCATTTATATTTCATGTCTAAATAATAACATTGTAGATAACCATCTAAACATTTATTAACTATTTATGTTTGACCATTTGTTTGTGGATGATATGATAAACTCATAGCTAGTGTTGTTCCACTCATATTCCATAATTATTTCTAAAACTTTCTTGTGAATTTTGGATTTCTGTCACTTACTATTACTTTAGGAAGACCATGAAGTCTATGAATTTCCTTCATGAACACTTTTTCCACTTGTCTTGTTGTACATGTACTTTGAATTCCACAAAAATGTGTATATATTTTGCGAGTCTATCAACGACCATAAAAGTGGCATCCTTAACTTCAAATTTTGGTAACCCATAATAAATTTCATTGACATCTCTTCCCATCTTTGATTAGGTATGTGTAATGGTTGAAGTAACCTTGGGGATTTTATTATCTCTCCTTTATTTCTTTAGCAAACTTGACATTCTCTTATACGCTTTTTAACATCTTTCTTCATTCCTTCCCAAAAGAAATATTTTTTGATCCTTTGATGTGTTTTAAGGAACCCTACATGTCCAACCATCAGAGAGTCATGGGACTCCCTTAATATTTTTTTATTCAACTTTGATTGAGGACATAAAAATATTCTACCCTTGTATCAAAGTATATTTCCCTTCCACTCCCAATGTTTCATAAAGATCATCCATTCCTTTATACATTGCATTTTTTGTTTAGTATTGTTGTCATTTTTTCATTCATGGTGAGCTTCTTCTAGCCACACGGGAATAGAAGATGCAATGGAATATAAACTTGATGATTGTTTTATTCTAAAAAGATCATATTCTACTACATTGTCCTTCCCCTTTTTGTAGATTATTTCAAAATTAAAACCTTGCATTTTTTCTACTCATTTTTGTTGCTCTTCTAATGACAATCTTTTCTCCAAAAGTAATTTAGTAAATCATCGTATGTCTTGAATTTAAAGTGACTCCCAATGATATATTGTCGCCATTTTTTTATTACATGTAAAATTTCTTCCATTTCTTTTCCATATGTAGATTTCACCATACATTTTCCCTTGAATTGTTTGCTTTCAAAAGCTAATGATATCCCTTCTTGTGTCAATACTACTTCCATTTCTAGTCTTGATGCATCACATTCTACAATGAATGTTTTACCAAAATTAGGTGTTGTCAATACTGGTCTAGAAGACATGGCATCCTTTAAGAGAGATAATTCCAAAGTAGTCTTATCATTCCATACAATCAAATTTTTCTTCAAGATATATGTGAGTGGGTATGCAATACGTGCATAATTATTAACAA
>ML788630.1:137526-159078 GCA_009831015.1 Picea engelmannii
GCGTTGGCTGGGGCCGTGGATGTTTCCCCGTAGGGGTTTTACCACGTGAAAACATCGGTGTGTTGATCTTTGATCTGGTTATGTGAGTGGTTACTGAAGGTGTTCGTCCTCTGTTGGAATACCTGTGTTGTCGAACACTTGCAGAGAAAACTATGGTCAAGGAGGTAGTGACTAGAGCACTATGCTCTGTGTCGGACTTGGCATAGGAGGAACCAGAGTCAACTGCAATTCAAGTGGGGAAGCTCATCAAATCCATTCGAAAACTTCAAGAATGGATCATAGAATTAGAAATCTAAGCAGTACCTAGCACTCCGCAAGAAGTGCGGGATCAGAGGGAAGAAGCTTCCAAGAGCGTAGCAGAAAGACTCAGGGCATTGGCCTCGAAATGTAAGAAATTAAGTGATTGAAGTGCACAGACTTATGAGAACCTTGCAGAAGATCCAGAGCTAAGGAAATTGGAAGCACAGCTCCAGGAAGTGAAGCAACAGGTGTCCACTGTGCAAGCACAAATGAAGTTGCTTATTGTAGTTGAGAATATGAAGAGGTTGCAGGAGAAACACGTAGTTCTTCAGCAGGTCACTGCCATCTAGAGCCAAGTTATGGAGGTGACACAGAGACTCCAGTCAGTGTAGGATGAAGCCTACACACTTTTTGAAGAGATCGAAGGATGAGGCTCACAGCTAGAACAAGTGGTCATGACAGTGGAACAACACCTGGAAGGTCCTATCACCGAGAAAATAATACAGGAGTTCGTTGAGCAGGAGGCTCTAAAAAAGCAACAAGTCGAGGCAGCACGAGGCCTTCGAAGTGGTATTACACAGATCAGAGTGACTCGGGACAAGTCACAGGTGATTTTTGGGGGCCTATTGGCCCTCAACCAAGTTTTGAGGAAATGTTGGTCATGTTTGACCATTTTTGGGACTTCGATAAGCTAGTCGAAGACAAAGCACCTAGGTGAAGTGGAGATCGCAGTATCTCGCCCATTTTGCAGGATTTGCGGGATTTTAGGGTTTATGTAATGGGTATGGGATGCCATCCCATGGGTTTACCCATGATTAGGCCCCTTTTGTAATGTATAAATAAGTATATAGGACTTAGAGTGAAGTCAGTCTAAGTTGGCTTCGTGCAAGAATATGTAGAGATTGCTAAGTGCGGAGAAAAATTGTTGGCTTTTGTGCATACTGTGCGTTGAGATTTGCAGAGATAAGTGCAAGTGAATGTAAGTTTCTTTGTGCACAAACTATGTAAGGATTTGTGCCCTAACCTAATTTGGGGAAGGAGGATCTGGCGAGGTGCACACAGACCTCCTGTCCATTGTGGAGTTGGCTCTGTGTCTTTGTGCACAAGAGCAGAGGAATGTAAGAGGCTTGAAGACTAATAAAGAAGAATAAGAGTTGGTGGACGTAGCCCCACACCAGAGTGAACCATGTATATCCTGTGTTGATGTGCTTTGTGCAATGTTATTCATCTTGTTTATGTATTTATCTGCTTAGTGCAATGATCTTGATGTATGTTAGATAGTTGTATGGATGCTTAGTGCTCTATTGATGGTAAATAAATGCTAGATCTGAGTTAATGTTATGTGCTTGGAAGTGTTTGGTCTGATTATTACTGTGTTGTTTTGTACTTAGGGTTTAATCTGCGATGTGACTAAGAACCATAACTTAATGCATATTGTTGGATAAGTACTCTGTTAAGTGTTGTAATCATAGATCTATGTCCCATATAGGTTGTAGACACCTGAGTCATGCAACCCCCCCTTCCTCTACCTTGGGTGAGACTTCATCTGCTTCGCAGGTGTTGCCAAAAGGATCGGTAGTTAGGGTTTTGTTGTTGCATTATTGAAACATGAACCCTGGGTCTGCCTCTGTGCCAACACTTGGATATTTTGAGGGTCCACCTTAATCCCTTCTCTTGAAACAATATGACCCAAATATTCTACTTCTTATTTCCCAAAATAACATTTGGATTTTTACATACAATTGATTGTTCTCAAGGATTTGCAATACTTGATCCACATGTTTAATTTTGACTTCCCATGATTTTATATAGATAACTATATCATCAAAGAAAACCAACAAAAAATTTCTAAGATGTGGTAGAAAAACAAAATTCATAAGACTTTGAAAATTCAAAGGTGTTAAGTTTCTAATCCCGACAGCTAGGTACCTTGTTATTCAGTGATTTCCTTGTTGTAAATCAAATTAGTAGCTCACAAAAAAAAATATACTTGCTGGAGTAATCAACTCAAATAAATAGCGGAAGCAATACTGGAAACCAAAATATCATACACAATACACAAAGATATTTTACCATTAACTAAGTTTATCATTCAAATAACTTCAAATCTTACAAGGAATCCCTTATTGGGAAAATGTCCCATAGAGAAATACAAAAAACTTTAGACAACAACTGCAAACCCTAACAACTCATGTGTCATTGTACGACCCTAGAATTTCATTCCTTTTGAGGTGTACATGAATTTCTTTAATCAAACCCGCATATACACGCATGTCTCCATTGAAACCTGCATACACATGAACCCAGACTATATGGAAATATTTGTACAACCCTACTATTACAACTTCAGTCTATTGAAAATCATTGCGGCTACCCATATTCTCTCTTCTCCCTGACAAATACTCATCTCTAGATGAAAATCCTTCTCCACCTATTTGAAATCTCCTTGAGAAAAATTCCTTCTTTGCTCTATGTGTCAAGTGTCTTTGTCAAGTAACCCTCCTCCTTTACCCTAGCATTGATTTTATAATCTTGATTTATGGCTTAACCCTATTCTCCAAAGTGATTGATACCTGAGATTAATTCTCACCTAACTTGAGATCAATGGCTAAGATTTAATTCAATAATTCTAATAACTTTATTATTTAATTAAATAAACTCAACTAATTAATAAAATCACTTTACTTTAATAATTCCTTTAATTAAAGTATCAAGGTAGAAGGATTTGGACGAATTCCACATGTCTAGACACTTAAATCTGTGCAGAAGTACATGTCTGATGTAGGGATGATTTTAAGGATGGAAATTTATTTTAAAATGTAGAAACCTTGGCGAATATTACTAATCCTTCATATGCCAACTACAAAATTTTTGATGATATTTTTGTAAAAATATTCAAATTTCTAAGGATTTAATATAGTTTGTATAAAGTTTTGACGATTTTTAAGATAAAATAATTTTATCCTATAGAATTTGGGCGAATCATTTTTCGGGAAAACCATGGAAAATTAGCCCATGAACGAAATTTAGCCCATTTTTAGACTATGATGCTACAAACATCAACACTCCCTCTTAGAGTGGAAGCTATTCTACACCACTCCAAGTTTGTCCTTGAAGAACACAAACTTCGCTTTAACCAAGGGTTTGGTCAAAATGTCTACAACTTGCTCATCTGTGGAAAAATATTCAAGCTTGATTGCTCCCTTCTAGATCATGTATTGAATGAAATGATGCATGATCTCAATATGCTTGGACCTGTCATAGAATACTAGATTCTCTAAGAGTTTGATACAAATTTTATCATCACAATATATCACTGTAGGATCCAACTTCTCATCAATAATCATGTAAATTCTTCACAACTAGCCATAATCATCGCCACATACTCTACCTCTGTTGAACTGAGTGCTACAGAATTATGGTTCTTACTTAACCATGTAATCACTCTTGATCCCAAGATAAAGTAGCACCATGAGGTTCTCTTCCTATATACTACACTCCCCACCCAATCTGAGTTTGTATATCCCCACAGCCTCACTCCATCACCTCTAATATACCTCAAACCATAGTCCATTGTACCTCTCAAGTATTTGAGCACATGCTTCGATGTTATCCAATACACCTGCCTCAACTCCACCCTGAACTGACGCAAGGTGTTCAAAGAAAAACATATCTCTATCCTGGTGTTGACCAAATACATCAAGGACCCTATCAACTACCTCTATATCCTGGGATCCACCAACTCTGAATTTGAAGTGACAACCTTCTTCAAGTTGGTAACCATAGGTGTAGCCATTGGTCTATAGTCCTACATCCTGAATCTCCTTAATATATCTATTGTGTACTTCCCTTGACCAAGGAAGATCTATCATGATATCTAGCATACCTCTAACTGCATGAAATAATGCATCAAGCCAATATCTTTCATCTTGAACTCTATAGCCAATTTTTCCTTGCACCCTGCTATAAGCTCCTCTGCACCTGTGCAAAACAAATCATTCACGTAAAACACCAAATTGATTGAATCATACCCAACAAGTATGAAGTATAAGTTAGGATCTGCCTCACTCTTGGTGAATCCCATACTCTGCAAGTATCCATCAATCCTAGAATACCATGCTATGGGTTCCTATTTCAGTTAGTACAAAGATTTATTAATTCTACACACATGAGACTCCCTCCCATGTTCCTCAAATCCTTAAGGTTTCTATATATATACTTCATCCTCAATGATATTGTTGAGGAAAGTTGTCTTCACATCCATATGGTGAATCCTCCACCCCATAACTAAAGCAATAGAAATAACAACTCAAATAGAAGCACACCTGGAAACTAGAGCAAATGTCTCCTTGTAGTCCACTCCCTCTCTCTAAGAGAATCCTCTTACCACAAACTTGTTAGAAAAATAGGATTGTGGAGAAATAAAATAAAACAAATATAGAAATAAAACACATAAGATACAGAATAAAATAGAAACACATATATATGTGGTTCACCCAATGTGGGATACGTCCACCAGAGAAATTGTCAAGTCCTTCCTTTATTATTATCCATGAAATGAAGGGATACAACCTGCAACATACTCATTGTAACTTCCTCTTTTTTCTCTCATAGTCTCCTCTCTTAATACAATATTCACTCACTCACACATCTGAAATACAATTCATGCATACATAATAGAGGGTTTCCTTCTAGGGAAAAAATCCCTAACATAAGTTCTACCATCAGATCTACGAACTTATAATGAATGGTCTAGATTGACTATGAAATTACAATACTTTACAAGGCAATTTTTCCCAAAATTTCGCTTTGGGGGTGTTTCCCCCGAATTCCCCGATAGGGGGGGGCTCCAAAATTTATCCACCCCCCCCCCCCCCCCCCCCCCTGGACCCCCTTGGAAAGATAAGTGGGGAGTAAATCCCCCCCACAGCCCACATCATCTAATGGCGTCCAAACGCGGGTGAAACAAGACTTATGAATCAGGATCCACAACCAACAATCTCCCACTTGGAGATTGATCACAACAACCTCACTATTGTTGTACCTATTGGACTATGATCCACCTTGGACATGGAAAATTTATCATCTTCAAATTCATGCTTGAATACCAAATGAAACTGAGCAGGAACTCGTTTTCTCCCCTCTTACTACATTTTTTAACATGTCTACAGGATTATGGCTAGTATGTATCCTTTCCAACTTCAATTGTCCATCTTCCAAAATGGATCATATGAAATGGTACCTGAGATGTATATGCTTAGTATTATAATGGAAGGATTAGTTATTTGTAAGATGAATGGCACTTTGGTTGTCATAGTATAACCTTATATTCTCCTTATTCTTTCACAATTCCTCCATAAACCTCTATAACCAAATCATCTCTTTACTAGCCTCTGTAGTAGCAACATACTCTGCTTATGTTGTTGAAAGTGAAACAACCTTTGGCAATTTTGAAATCCAACTTATTTTTTACCCTATGTTACTCCTCCTACTATCTTTATCACCTTCCACATATGAATCAACATATCCCTGTAGAGCAGTTTTTGGACCTCTAAAACATAATGCATGAGTAGCAGTACCTCTCAAATACCTGAGTATCCACTTTAATTCCTCTCAATGTTCTTTACCTAGATTTTGCATATACCTTCTCACAACTCCCACTACATGTGCAATATCTGTTCTTGTGCACACCATAACATACATCAACCTGCCAACTATTGATGAATAAGAGACTCTGGACATGTATTATATCTGCTCCTATGTCTTAGGACACACTTTCTTTGTTAATTTGAAATGGTTGGCCAAAGGTGTATTAATTGTTTTTTCATTCTACATTATAAACCTCTCCAACACCTTGTCTATGTACTCACCCTGAGACAATGTCAATTTGTGATTTTTCCTATCTCTTTTTATTCTCATACCGAGGATTTTCTTTGCAACAACCCAATCCTTCATCACAAATTAATTAGCTAATTTATTTTTGAGCACATTTATATCATGCATGTTACACCCTGCAAAAAGCATGGCATCTAAATACAATAGCAAGATAATATAGCTTCCATTTTCTATCCTCTTAAAATAAACATCATTATTAAAATGAAATTTACTATAACCTTGTTATGTCATAAACCTTTCAAACTTCAAATATCATTGCCTTGGAGCTTGCTTTAGGCCTATTATCGCATAGTTTGTACTTTGAAGGATGGAAGGAAAGTAATGAAGACAAACTGACACAACAGGAGACTATCCTACCACTATCACCTCGATAGGATAACTCTTTCTATTGAGGGTGGTAGGCCCAGGGGAGATGTCCCCGGTGACCTGGGGTTTTGAGAAGGCAAAGGCTTATGGCTAAGTAAAAAATTCCCCTCACAAGTCACCACCGATTAGAAGTTCCATCTAAACAACCAATGAAGATGATGATAACCATAAGTGTACTTGTTCAAGACAAAGCAACAAGAAAACTATATATATGCAAGATCACTTGCTGGTTAGTACTTCATATAATCAAGGAATTTTTTATATAAAGCAATTGATCGATAATATTGATGAAGAAAATCAATGATGTACAATAGCAATAATCACAATATGTCTCTTCACAATAAATGCTTAAGATGAAGCTTCACAATAAGCAAGGATGATTTATCAATGTGAAAATACCAACATTCATTAGAAGCAATGACTACTACGTTTTGGCCAATCTTTCAATTACTTTAAAGATGTATAAAATGTTGCATGGATATTATTATAACAAAATTAAATGACCATAGCAATAGGGTTAGTAGGCTAGTCTAAGCTAGAGTTAGAAGGTGTTAATAATTGTTCAAAGTATTGTATATTTGTGATCAAGTCACTCAAGCATAGAAGGTCTTAGATCAGTGTGTTTATAGGGAAAATGGTGTCAAACTAGATGCAAAATTTGAAGGTACTATATGATGATATCAGGGAAAAAGACAAGAGGGATATGATGGATGAAGTGTTGTTAAGACAAGGCCTCAACCATCAACCCTAGGGGAAAACGACTCACTAAGGTCTAGTAACCCTAGGACTTAGAGTGTTTTCCTCCTTCTTTAGCTCATTGACAAAGTAAAATCGGATAGCATGAAGAGTAAATGGTAGGGTGTTTCAATGGCAAGGCCCTAGCAATATCTTCAAAAAATAAAATGGCTCCTTGACATAACCTATTAGGAACTTAAAATAAGGACACCAACATGTGCTTATTTCCTAGGGTTTATTCCAACAATTCAATTAAGAAAATGCAAGTAAAAATACCATAACCATTCAAGTAAAGGAAATATTTCATAAATTCACTTACATTCACCATGCATTTATCAAGCAAAACCCTAGTTGTAAACCTTCCACCAAGAAAAATGCCAAAAATAGACAAAATGAGCCTCCTTCAACAAGTGTGCACTAGTAATTTCAGCCAAAACCCTATAAGAGGGTGCAAATTTCAGACCTCACACAAGTGTGAGTGAAAGATGATGAACAAAAGAGAGTTTATCTCTTTTACTTATACCATACCAATGACCTTAATTAAATTTTAGGTCACAAAAGGCCGACAAGGAAAAAATACATAAGAATATTGCTTTTACATTAAATGTCATAATTAAAACCCTAATCAAGAAAAGTGATGAATTCATTCCCTTTTAGGGTGACGTTATTCCTTTTTAGGGAAATGTTGACCTCCTGGGGAAAAACATTAGGCCTTCTTGGGCCTCGGGAACATGCCACACGTGCCAAATATGCCACAACTGTCTCCCAAAACCTTCATATCATTGGATGATGTAATAAGATGTCTTGGGTGAAGTCATGGGCCTTCGAAAGCCAACGTTCTAGTGGAAAGGACACAATCCCCCCGGGTATAGTTCTGCTAAGTTGCCTCTAGTGGAACACCCTCCTCTTCTCCGGTGAAAACTTTTTGATCAATCTCTGCCCCTTGCTGGGGTCTCAACATCCATATGATGGGATTTCATCCCCATGGAGGTCTGAAATAATCATCTCCCCATGTGTACCTATCCATAATGGTACATGTATGTTGGGTATGATGCTGCACATCAACAGATAGGCCCTCCATGGGCTCATAAGTCACAGGGATCATAGTAATTTCAATCACATATAATCATCAAATTTATTAAACATGTGCATAAAACCCCTTTTACCCAGTCAAGTGCTAAAAGAAATTATACTAATCTACAAGCCAAGTTTGGAGGAAGTGACAAGGCATCCTATTGGGATAATGCTCACTAGATGTGTGGGGTTTTTGGGAGAAATCAAATCAAATCCATGTGAGTGGATGAGGTGGTAAGGGATGTCTAGACAAGGGGTGCAATGATAGTAGGGAAATGCATGGCTTACCTATGGGTGCCTCTATAGAGGGTGAGATGCACCTGTCATGGATGCAAATGTTTCCAAGCCCATTCATGACTTTTATATTTATTCTTATTTTTTTTTCTTTCAAGAATATAGCTAGGGAACACTTCCCTGGTGTGGTGACCAATGGTGGAAATGTTACCCACAATCATTTCACAGAAATGAGAAGGTTGGCTTATGATGAGACCCCCTTTCTCTTGGCTATTCCACCAAGAGCCACTACCCTGACATGGTGACCAATTGTTGGTAGTTTCATACCGCTACATGCCCATGGACCTAATAGGTTGGCTCGTGATGAGATCCCCTATCCTCTAACTAGGTATTGTTTTATTATTTTTACGGGTCCCTCTATTTCTTGCTGAGAATTATTTTACTTCTTTCTCGGGGATCCCTGGGTGAAGCATCTCAAGGTTTCCTTCTTTGTCTTCTATATTTTTCTAGTTGCTTTTACCATCTAGGCCTTTATCCCCCTCTTCCCATAAGGCAAGGTGAAACCCTTAAACATTTGGCCAACCCAATGCCCGAACCAATGTAATGGGATGGATGAGCGGGAGAAATATGGAAAGTGGTAAGTATGGTGGGAGCGGAAGATGTCTTCTCATGAATCCCCCCAGTGGAAACTCAAAACCTATGGGAAAAATATTACTAGGGAATCCTATCATTCCCCCTATATATGGTCAAGTGGATAGGCATAAGATCCAAGCACTCGTTAGAAAACAAAATAATTAAATGCACATATTCAAAGGTTTTGAGGATCAGAGTGACACATACCATGATATCCAAACTCAATATCTCATGGAGCAAGATCCATTTCTTCTACAGAACTAGGCCAAGGTGATGGATGTTGTTGTTGCTGACAAAGCAGAGACACTGAAGGAAGAAAATATGGGCCCTCCAGGGCCATGATCAAGTCGGTCTGTCTATAAGTAATCCATGTCTAGGACCTGTGGGCCTCGAGACATAATCTCCTTAGTTATCCCTAAACTAGGGATAAAATTTGGCTCCAACTCGAGGACATGTGCTCACTGTAGAGTGCATGAGAACCTCAACATATCTAGAATAACCTGTAACTTGATTGATCTCAACATAAAGCAGTTAGCCATCATTTGGGGTGGTGATATCACCCCTGGCTCATATAAAAGAAAAACAAGCATATGTACAAATGTGAAAGAAAAATATTCTAGCATGAAATGCAAATGGTATATACAATGAATTCAAATGCCTACTTACTTGTACTTACATGTCGACTGAATTATAGGTGTAGTCAAATGACCAGTGAAACCATCCTAGAAATGTCTTAGAATACCTGCCTCTCTGCTTCATCAAAAACCAAAACGGTGATAAGTTAAGCACAAAAATAACATGGGTTAGAGAGTGTATCATATCATCATAAACCATAAAGTCTAACTCATGGAGGCGGGTGGGAGGGATAAAATCATGCCAAGTCATTCTCTGAGGAAAGTGCTCAATCCACTTTAGGAAGGGATCGTGAAAATTCAAAGATTCAGAAAACTGACTCAAAAGGTCTGAAGGGTAGGTATCTAACACGTCCTCACAATCTGAAACCTGGGAGAGGATTGATAAGGATCTAGTAGATGACTGACAAACTCTTAAGGGAAGGTTGAAAGTCTGAGATGACATGCCTTTTCTTGGAGTTTTCAACCTACCCTTGAACTCTAGGGTTTTCCCTATAAGAAACTCAATACAAAAGACATATTTCCCAACTACACCTTTAATGGCACAACAAAGTAAAGTAATCAAAGGTGGCTGGAGAAAGTTGTCACAAGAATCCTTCCTTAGGAAAACGATGTCCTTAATCCTATCAAGGCCTGAGAACAATGGTGGTTGATAATCCTCTTCATGGAATGAATCCAAGTGCTCAGAGGAGTACTCATCAAAATCCTCAAGGTATGACCAAAAAGTATCAGGAAAATATGAGACTAGGTCAACCTTGGGTGTTTGGAAAGTGTCGGTAATTATATCATCTCCTTATTTCCACTGGTCAAAATCAAGAGTAACATGTTGTGATATATGTAAAGGAAACAATTGGAAATGACTCTCAATGTCGTAAATGGGGTTCGTTCCATATCCAACTACATCCCACTTACGTTTTCCAACATGTATGAACTCATCAATATAAACTATGTCATTATCTCTATCATAACATGGAGGATTGAAAACATTTAAGGTCTCATCCATCTCCTCCTCATTTCCCAAATCATAAGGCAAATAATCATCAAAATTTTGGAGAGGAGGGTAACTTACTTCATTTGTTTATTATTGTGAAAGAACTTTGAGGACTTGGGTGTTTTCAACATGCATCATTGTTTCATCCTAATAAATTGACCCTACATCTTCAAAAGTACAACAAGGAAGATCTACCTTGCCCGAGGATTCCATTTCTTCCGAGTCCTTCTTTGAATCATAAAACAAGGCATTATCAAGATCTTGAAAAGGAAAGTGACTAACCTCATTCTTTTTTTCTTGTACAGGGGGAAAAGGCTCATGGATGGCTTCATCAGAGGGAGGAGAACATGTTGATACTTCATCATTTTTCTTAGGTTCTAGCTCCTCAACCATGTCTTCATCCTACTGGTTTATGACTTGTTCCCTTCTTTCTTGTCAGTTTTCAGTCAAGATCTCAAGGGAAACTAATCTCTCCAAACTAAAGGCATCTGGGGTAAAGGGATGTCCTTCCTTGAATAGGGAGATATTTGCCTCAATTTCTATAGCCATTGTATAAGCTTCTTGGAGTGTTTTTGGACTCTTTTTGTTGAGGAGGAAGCTCAGATGCACCAAAAGTGCATTGGTATAGAGATACACGAGGTACTTGTCTTCAAGATAATTGATTTTAGGAATCTGGTATAGAAATATCTAAAACCTATCCTCGAAATCCCTGAAAGTCTCATCCTCATTTTTTCTTATGTATTCGAGTCCTTTAAGTAATATTTGGATATCTTCCAAATTCATACCCCAACTCATGAGAAAGGTTTCTTCTAACTGGTCCATAGATGTGATGCTAGTGATAGGTAGATTATCATACCATTTCCTATCATTTCCATGCAGAGTGGCAGAGAAAATCTTCATTACCAAGTATTCAAAATCATCACTGATAGTGTGGAGTTGAAAGAAAGCCCAAAAATTACTCATGTGATAGTCGGGTCTTTCCCCGTCACTACTAGTGAATCTAGGGAGCCACTTTTCATACTTCAGGGGCATTTTTCGAGGGTATCCTGAGATTTTACTCACGTCCAAAAGTGTGAAATTTCTCGGATCCCCTTGAGAAGTCATAGTTGGCTTCATCATCAGTGGAGTCGCCAGATAATTTTCTTGAAATTATCAAAGAAATAAGGGAATCATCCCTAGTGGAGTCGTCAGGTAAGCTTGTAAGATAAATAATCTTGAGGAAACGGCTTACCGAAAAAGTGTTGTCTTTGAGGAGAATTGACTCAGTGTTCCCTGGAAACGACACCAAAATGTTATTGCATAGTTTGTAATTTGAAGGATGGAAGGAAATTAATGAAGACAAACTGAAGCAACATGAGACTATCCTACCACTATCACCTCGATAGGATAACTCTTTTTGTTTAGGGTGGTAGGCCCAGGGGAGACGTCCCCGGTGACCTGGAATTTTGAGAAGGAAAAGGCTTATGGCTAAGTAAAATTTCCCCCCTCACAAGTCGCCACCAATCAGAAGGTCTGACTAAACATCCAATAAAGATAATGATAACCAGAAGTGTACCTTCCCAAGACAAAGCAACAAGAAAACTATATATATTCAAGATCACTTGCTAGTTAGTACTTCATATAATCAAGGAATTTGTGATATAAAGCAATTGATCGATAATATTGATGAAGAAAATCAATGATGTATAATAGAAATAATCACAATATGTCACTTCACAATAAATTCTTAAGAAAAAGCTTCACAATGAGAAAGGATGATTTATCATCAATGTGAAAATACCAACATTCATTAGAAGCAACAACTACTACGCTTTATCCAATCTTTCAATTGCTTTAAAGATATATAAAATGTTGCATGGATATTATTATAACACAAGTAAATGATAGTAGCAATAGGATTAGTAGGTCAGTCTAAGCTAGGTTTAGAAGGTGTTAATAATTGTTCAATGTATTGGATATTTGTGATCAAGGCACTCAAGCATAGAATGTCTTAGATCAATGCGTTTATAGGGCAAATGGAGTCAAACTAGATGCAAAAGTTGAAGGGACAATATGATGATAGCAAGGCCTAGGTTTACTACACCTTAGTAAGTCATTTTCCCCTAGGGTTGATGGTTGAGGCCTTATTGTGTGTTCCTCCTTCTTTAGATCAATGACAAAGTAAAATCGGCTAGAATGAAGAGTAAATGGTAGGGTGTTGCAATGGCAAGGCCCTGGCAATATCTTCAGAAAATAAAATAGCTCCTTGGCATAACCTAGTAGGGACTTAAAATAAGGACACCAACATGTTCTTATTTCCTAGGATTTATTCTAGTAATTTAATTAAGAAAATGCAAGTAAAAATACCATAACCATTCAAGTAAAGGAAGGATTGCAGAAATTCACTTACATTCACCATGCATTTATCAAGCCAAACCCTAGTTGTAAACCTTCCACCAAGAAAAATTCCAAAAATAGCCAAAATGAGCCTCCTTCAACAAGTACGTGTTGATGGGAAAATTTGACATGCCGTCAACTGGAAGAATAGATCTGGTCCGGGGTTGTCTAAATAACCCGATCCGTTTGGTGTAACCTATTCTAACGAGTTTAATGGATCCGTTAGCCAACTAGGGTCCTAAAGATAGAAAAATAAAATAAACTAACTAAAGAAAAGATTCTAACAATCGACACAATAATTACAAATATTTATCTAAGAATCTGAATATACAAATGATTATGAATAGTTTATATACAGTTCACAAGGTTTGCATGAAATCTTGCGAAAATGATTGTTTGATAAAGTTTCTGAATCAAATATGAGCAACACTTCTTTTTGGATTTTTTTTAAAGATATTAAACGAATAAATACTAAATTAATACGATTGAAACAGTGACATAAAAACAGTCAAAGCTAATTAATGTAATCATTGTTTCATTCATGAACAACTTAAATAAATAACACACAGAATAACCCCGCAAGCTTTGAGTTGCAACAGTAAATCCTTAAATTTTGTAAATAAATATTGGATATTCTTGAAGCTTTTTGGATCCAATGTAAGCAGCTCCACCTCCAGCATGTGTCCCCTCATCTCATCTTGTTTTCCAAAGAGCCCTTCCAAGATGGTCCAGGCTTCATTGGGAGTCTTACAGGAAGATATATGGAAAAGGAGATCGAGAGAAATAAGACTGCAAATTGTTCTGAGTGCCTCATCCATGCAATTTAAGTACTTGGATTTTTCTATGGTTGATGTCAGTTCTGTATCTGTATTCATGGTTAACCTATACAACCCTCTATATCGGAGATGTATGGCTATTTTCTCCTTCCATGCAAAATAGTTGTAAGGTGTAAGAATGAATTCTTTTTGGAATTCCATCTTTTCATTGTCTTCGATCTTTTGTACCTGCAAAATTTTTTGGTGTAGCTTTTGCTTAGCAGTCCATCAGCTCTGATACCATGTAAATGTGTTGTCCTGCATAGAATAGATCTGGCTAAACAATGATACACACATTTTTAGAGAGAATTAGAAAAAGAAGAAGGAGAGAAAGAATGGAAATAATTCTCATCAACCGTTATGAATAATAAATAATTTACACATGATATAATTTGTATAACTAAATGAGTTCAACTTGAGGTGAAACAAATCTCCATAGTGGTGGTATAGAGTGATCTAGACACACACCAGCAGTTACGGGAATGAACTTCCACCTATTCTAGTCTCTCAGGCAGTTACGGGAGTTAACTGCCACCTAGTTGAGTTAACTAGTCAACTAGTCTTCAGTTAACTGACTGAACAGAAAGTAGTGAGGAGTTAACTCAAGGAATCAAGGCTAATTTTCCACTTTGGTGATGATACCAAGGTAAGGTCGAATTAGCATGGTGATGATCCCAATGCAACATCTAAACTCAACTCAACTAGTCAAACTGAAGTGTGAACTGAAAGAGAATATTCTCCAGGTGGAATATTCTTTCCTAAAATATAGGAGACTGGGTAATGACTAATTATGACTAATAAAAAAATAAAAACCTTAGGAAAAAGAAATCCTAGGTGTGTGTGAAGTAACTCCAACACATATGAGGCTGAAAAGATCGTAGTAAGCTCCACATCCCATGACCTACGACCTCACCCTCAATTACCATGCTTGATATAACATATCTCTGATACTCCCAATATTCTATCTCTCTTTGTATGTCTATTTGTTCATATCTCTATATCTCTATATCCTCTCCTCTGTATCACAACAATATATTTATATTACAAAATGGTGTTAATTACCCGTTACAAAATTGACCAAAACCTTAAACAACTAACCCTAGGTGGATCATATTTTTCCACTTTCTAACTCCCTGATTGCGGTTGGTCCAAAATTCAACCATTTTCCTTTTTGATCCCCATCTTTCTTCCTTTCTTTGACTTTCCTAGTTTCCTTGTGCTGCTTTTCTAGGTTTTCTTATGCGCGCTCTTTTCTGGAGTGTGCTCCTTCTTAGGTCAATTACCTAATTTCCTTAATTAATTATAGCACTTTTCCCCAACATTTCTTGTGCCAAAATCCCCCAACATTCACATATGGCTCGTCCCAAGCCACTCAGGTAGTGTGTGCTTCCTATACTGACTTCTTGAGCACCTGAAACTTGTTTGTAATTTCTTCAAATTGGGATTTTATCTGCACATTATTTTCTTCTATAATATCCATAGTCTGCGTAGTAATGTGTTCCTTCAATAGTTCCCTACTCTCCAAGACAACTTGTTCAATTTGGCCCTTTGCTGTGTCAATCTCAGTGAGCATTTATTCTTCTCCTTTTTGTAATGGTTCTAACTGAGCCTTCCTTGACTACTTATCTAGTATGGACTTAAGCTCTATATGCAAATTCTTCATCTCTTTTGCACTTTTCTGTTTGTCATGTATTGTCATAGTTTTCTAATTTGACATCAATTCTTGCATCGTAGTATTTATCCCTCCTTGTTTTTGGTCCAACCCCTGAAGTTTCCCATCCTCTTGAAGGTTTGTCCATAGTTGTGCGCTCTTATTGTAAAGCTCTGTTATTTCTTGTATTACAAGTGAAATGCTTCCTGTATGATCTGTAGCCTCCTTCTCTCTTTGGATTCTTACTTCTGGTGGAGTACTAGGTACTATAAGTTTTGTCAAATATGTAATTTGGGTTCTGTAAGTCTCCACAACTTGTGTTATTTTCTCAATTTTATCGTTTGTTGGTATATTCTCTCCTTGTGCATTGTCATAAATGGTTTTAAATACTTCTTCAAATTGCTTATCTATTCTTCCAGCACGCTTCTTTGTTTCATCCCTCTCGAACTTCACTTCATTAAGAGTTATCTCCAATGTATTATTTACTTCATTGGCCAATTGTAAGCTTGTAGCATTTGCATGGGCCCTTGACTATATTTCCTATGCGACACTTATCTGTAGTTTGTACAACACTTTATTTGGAATATTGGGTAGTGCCAAGTCCAGATGCTCTATATCCTTTAGTGGCCTCTGTTTTGTAGCTTCATCTACCTGCAACATCCCCTGGGTGATACAAAAATTTTCACTCCCCATAACTATAGTCTGCACTGTCTCTTGTTCTGAAAGTATTCTTTCCCAAGAGGTTTTCTGTTGATGTGCATGATATTTTTGTTGTGCTGTAGTAATATGCAACTGTTCCACTGCATATTTTACCTCTCTCAATTTCTTCACTATTTCCTCCCTCTACTTCTCAGCATTATACAAGTATTCCTCCACGCGATCTTACACTTTTTCTTCTACTAATTCTGCATCATCCTCTCTAAGTGTAAGTTGAGGAATTTCCTTATGTTCCTTCATTTTATTTCATTGTCTTGTTGTCTACAACCCTGTTCTTTTACTTGGAAGTGTCTTTGTCTGCATGGTTTGAGCTGGAATATCCAAATCTGGGAAATTTCCACCTCTTATTTCCTCCTACATAGGAATATTAGTATCGGGATGCATTCCTCCATCTATTTTTTCTGCGTGATCCTTTTCCTGAGTTGAAGCCTTTGGTATAGTTTTTTTTTCCTTGGATTTTTAGTTGTTGTGCTACCCCTTATTTCTTTTGTGGGCTCTGTAGCTTTCGTTGTGTTTGTTGCTAGGCTAGATGACTATTGTGAAGGTCTAGTCTCGACTTGATGTTCATATTTTGGTACTTTCTTTGAGATTACTGACACCTTCCACTCTTCAGGCCAATCCTTCATAACCCACTGTAATTCTTCCTTTGTGACACAATATACCAACTACAACCATTCCTTTTTAGGATCCTTCTTAGCCTGGATCCATATGTTATGCCTTGAAGCTTGAAAATTGGTTATTCATTTATTCTCTCTCACAATTTATTGTGGTATTCTCCATGTGTTTTCCAGCTTCTCCTGCATATCATCATGGTACATGTAAAACATGATAGAATTCCCCTTCCTTTTCTTTGGATATGAAGTATTCCATAAGGATGTGTATTTTTCTGCGTGACATTTCTTAGAAAAAGATGAAGAAGACTTGTATTCTTGAAAATATTTGCAAGTTAAATTTTATGTGTTAAAATGCAAACGGATCAATTTGCAACACAAATTTTATGAAAATTACTCATCAAAGATGCATATAACAGCAGCAATAAATAGTGAACAAAAAACACATAACACAACAAATGATAAAGGAGTTCACCCCTCTCTTGGGCTACATCTCCTGGTCCAACTTCCAATGGATCATTTGTATTATTTGCTCAAAGTGCTCAAAAATGTGCTTTAAAATGCTCAAAATACCAAATAGACTGCTCAATGGCTTCAAAACGTCCAAAAACCCTTAGCTGGGCTTTTTCGGCACCTCGTTTGGCCAAAAATTGAAGAAGATAGGCTTCCTGGAAATCCCCCTTCAAACTTGTTGTCTCTGCATCTACAAAACGCACCCCTTGTTGGCTCAACCTAGCCCACACGCATATCTAAGCATTAAAACTTAGCACTGGGCGCAATAGCACAACCGGTACAAACTGTCAAACGGTTACGTGCCAACCTTTAACTACCAAGGCCCATGGGCACATGGCCACCACATGACCACGCGCAATATAAAATAGGACTAAGATTTAAACCATATACAAAACCGTAGGATTAAACCACATGTATATACAATGGTCACATGTTATATGTCAAACAGCGTGCATACCAAAATGGCTACAACATATATATATATATATATATATATATATATATATATATAATACGGTGGTTTTAACCGCCCATAACATGGGTCGTATGCAATACATATATATAACCGTGGGTTGGGGTTTAGCCCCGACCCAGTTCACGCCCCAACTCACATATTTGCAAATTCAAATATATTAAAATGCATACATATGTTAAGTAACACATGCGGGCACGCCGGTTGGGCAGCCCTTCCCAAGGATTTACCTTGCCCGGAGGTCACGGGGTCGACTCCTGCCAAATGCAAAGATTTTAAACCAATATACATGTGACACATGGCGGCCATTGATTGGGCCACATGTCGCCAACCCGTTCACTGAAAACAAGCCATGTCACATGCCAACTATCCAAATAACTGCCTACCATGTGTCATACATCCTGCCACATCAATGTCCATACGAACTGTACGAATTGTACAGTCAACATCCCTTTTTTTGCATGTTTGTCATTTTGAACAGAACGCAATATCTCTCGCTCCCAACGTCTGTTTGAACCCAAATGAGTTGCGTTGGGTTCGTAACGATGAGGCCTATGCTTTCGTTCAATTTGAAGAAATTCTGAGCACTTTGAATTTTCAAGCAAAATTTGATCCCCTGGATCACACCTCCCCATTGGAAAGATTTTGGACCTCCAACAGACTATTTTCAATCTATCTGAAGATTAGGGTATATCTCCCTCACCTTTCCAACCTCAATCCACTTGTCTTTCTTGAATTTGTACCTTTAAGACCAACTCGAAGATACTCCACATTTCCTCGTTTTAAAGTTTGCATTCGCCTGTCAAGGATGGTGTCTTCATGCAGTTCTGTAAGATATTATGGGGAAAAATCATCTATAGAAGGAATCTGAACATGCTTTCCTTGATCATCAATCAAAGGAGGCTCATACAATTTCAAATTCTCAACATTAACAACTACATACATTTGCATATAAGGAGGCAAATCTAAACGAAAGGCATTGTTACCAATCTTGTCAATAATCTTGAAAGGACCATATCAAATTGGTTTCAATTTTTTACCTTCTCCTTTAAGCCTCTCCTTACTTATGTAAAGAAAAAATTCATCTCCAACTTGGAAACTGTGATCAACACGATGCTTGTCATGTCTCATTTTGTACTTGGATTGACTCCTTTCCAACTGCTCTTGCACTATTTGATGTATCGACTAAATTTGTTCAATGAACTTTTCTGCCCTATCAATGTCATATTGACCTTCAATAGAAATATCCTTCCAAAATATAAAATCTAAAGGAGATTTGGGCAAATAGCCAAAACATGTTTCAAATGGCGATGTTTGAGTTGAAGAGTGCTTAGCTCTATTGTAAGCATGATGAATGTAGTGTAAATGCTCATCCCAAAGTTTAGGATGCCTGTTGTAATAAGAACAAAGAAGATGCACCACTGTTCAATTTACCACTTTTGTCTGACCATCTATTTGCGGATGAAAAGATGTGCTTTTTTTTAGTTTGGTGTCCATGAGTGCCCATAAACTCGACCAAAAACTTCCAACAAATCAAGAATCCCAATCAGAAATAATGGATTTAGGCAATCCAAAATGCACCCAAACATTTTGAAAGAACATTTGTGTCGTTTGTTCAGCTGTAACCTACTTCGTACAAGGCATCAAAATACACATTTTGCTAAATAGATCAACCACAACATAAAGATAATCATGATTTCATATAGACATAGGTAGACCTCCTACAAAGTCCATGGAAATACTTTCCCAAGGACGAGAAGGAACCGGAAGTGGAGTATACAAACCCAACTTTTGATTGCTAGGTTTACTTGTGGCACATAACAAACATCCTCGAAGATATCTTGAAACACTTTCATTCATTTTAGGCCAGTAGCAGTATCTTTGCAAATTAGCCACTGTCTTGCCTACACCAAAATGACCAGCAATAAGAGAAGAATGGGCTTCTCTTATAATGTTGATTCTTCCCCCCTATGGAATACATATCTTGCCAAGATGATACAAAATATTATCATGCACATGGTAATCCAATTCCTCAACATGGTTAGAATGACACAAAGTTTCATATACTTCTTTAAAATCAGTATCTGAAGCATATTGCTCAACATAACTTTCATGCATGATAGGACTATACTTAAGAATAACTGAAGCACTAATAACAGGCCTTGAAAGAATATCAACAACTTTATTATAAATGCCCTTCTTATACCTGACGACCAAGTGGAACTGTTGTAGAAAACCCATCCATCTGAAGTGCCTAGCGTGTTGTTACTTTGTTTTTGTTTGTAAATATTGCAGTGGTTGATGATCAATGTGTACAATGGTTTATTTCCCCAACAAATAATGTTTCCATTTTTTCACACTTTGTACCAATGCATACAACTCCTTATCATAAGTAGGATAGTTAATCACGCACCATTAAAAGTTTCAGAATGAAAACAAATGGGCTTACCATGCTGTAGCAAAACTGCTCCCATTGCATAATTGCTTGCATCTGTTTGGATTTCAAAAGGTTGTCTTAAATTTGGAAGTGCAAGAACTGGCGCTGAACTGATATTCTCTTTCAAAGTATCAAAAGCCTTATGTTGCTTTCCTCCCCATTGAAAAACTTGCTTGACACTTGTCACTGCATGTAATGGAGTTGCAATGGAAGAAAAGTTAGCAATAAACTTTCTCCAATATTGGGCTGCTCCCAAAAAAATTCTTACCTCTGTCACATTGTTGGGCTTGGGCCAATCCAATATGACTTTGACCTTGGAGGGATCAATTTTTAATTCGCCTCCACCAACAATATTCCCTAAGTAAATAAGTGAAGTCTTTCCAAATTCACATTTGGACATCTTTAAAAATAACTTTTCCTTTCTCAAAACATCCAAAACTTGTTTCACATGTTTAACATGCTCTTCACGAGATTTGCTAAAGATCAAAATATCATCCAAGTAGACAATGACACAATCATCAAGAAAAGTCCTTAAGACATCATTCATAACTCTCATGAAAGTAGCAGGTGCATTGCAAAGTCCAAAAGGCATTACCATCCATTCAAACAAACCTTGCTTTGTTTTGAAAGCCGTCTTCCATGTGTCTCCCTCGGCAATCCTGATCTGATGATATCCGCTTCTCAAATCTATCTTAGTAAAATATTTATCATCTTTCAATTGATCAAGGAAATCATCGATTCTAGGAAGAGGATAAAGATTCTTTACCGTAAATTTGTTCAAAGCCCTGAAATCAACACACATACACCATGTACCATCTTTCTTTGGCACTAACACAATTGGAGATCCACATGGCGATGAGCTTGGTACAATAACCCCTTTTTCGAGCAACTCTTGAATTTGTTTTTTAATTTCGGCATTTTCCATGACTGACATTCTGTACATACCAATGTTTGGAAGAGGACAATCTTGCTGCAATTGAATTTCATGTTGGATACCCCTTTTTGGAGGTAATCCTGTTGGTTCCTTAAACATTTCATCATATTGATTAACAACCTCATATAGATCAGATTTCAACTTTGCATCACAACCTTGAAATACTTCGTTTTCAATATCATCTTTGGGTTTAATCATTAAGAGAACAAAATTCTTGCTAGCATTG
>ML788630.1:160894-180658 GCA_009831015.1 Picea engelmannii
TCAAGATTTTCATCATCTCTCTCATTTCCATGACAGCCTTTCTGAGATCTTCATCTTCTGCAGGAACATGTTCATGACTCTCTTCATGAGCCATACTTGGTGAATGCCTCCTTGAAACTTGCAGTGATGATATAAGCTTCCTCTTTGAAGGATGACAACTTGGCTCTACAAGTTGACCTTCTCCTCTTGTGAGTTTCAACCTTGTGAGCATCAGAAAACAAAACACTTGCAAATAATCAAGTATTCAAAAACCTATTCTCTCATACCATCTTGATCTAAAAATGAAGAAGACTTGTATTCTTGAAAATATTTGCAAGTTCAATTTTATGTGTTAAAATGAAAACGGATCAATTTGCAACACAATTTTTATGAAAATTACTCATCAAAGATGCATATAATAGTAGCAATAAAAAATGAACAGAAAACACATAACACAACAAATGATAAAGGAGTTCACCCCTCTCTTGGGCTACATCTCCTGGTCCAGCTTCCAATGGATCATTTGTATTATTTTCTCAAAGTGCTCAAAAATGTGCTTTACAATGCTCAAAATACCAAATAGACTGCTCCAATGGATTTAGAACATCCAAAAACCCCTAGCTGGGCTTTTTCGGCACCTCGTTTGGCCAAAAATTGAAGAAGATAGGCTTCCTGGAAGTCCCCCTTCAAACTTGTTGTCTCTGCATCTACAAAACACACCCCTTGTTGGCTCAACTTAGCCCACATGCATATTTAAGCGTTAAAACTTAGCACCGGGTGCAACCGCACAACCAATACAAATTGTCGAATAGTTACGTGTTGGCCTTTAACTACCAAGGCCCGTGGGCACATGGCCACCACATGACCGCGCGCAATACAAAACAGGGCTAAGGTTCAAACCATATACAAAACCGTAGGATTAAACCACGCGTATATACAATGGTCACATGTTATATGTCAAACCGCATGCATACCAAAACGGTTACAACATATATATATATATATATATATATATATATATATTATGGTGGGTTTAACCGCCCATAACATGGGTCGTATGCAATACATATATATAATCGTGGGTCGGGGCTTAGCCCTGGCCCGGTTCGCGCCCCAACTCACATATTTGCAAATTCAAATATATTAAAACACATACATATGTTAAGTAACACATGTGGGTGTGTCGGTTGGGAAGCCCTTCCCAAGGCTTTACCCTGCCCGGAGGTCACGGGGTCGACTCCTGCCAAATGAAAAGATTTTAAACCAATATACATATGACATGTGGCGGCCATTGATTGGGCCATGTGTCGCCAACCCGTTCTCTGAAAACAAGCCATGTCACATGCCAACTATCCAAATAATTGCCTGCCATGTGTCGTATGGCCTGCCATGTGTCATACAACCTGACACGTCAGTGTCTGTACGGACTGTACAGTCAGCATCCCTTGTTTTGCATGTTTTTCATTTTGAACACAATGTAATATCTCTCGCTCCTGACATCCATTTGAACCCAAACAAGTTGTGTTGGGTTTGTAACGACGAGGCCTATGCTCTCATTCGATTTGAAGTGATTCCGAGCACTTTGAATTTTTGTGCAAAATTTGATCCCCTGGATCAACTGGCCTCTGGTAAAATCCACTGTACTTTGGTTCTCCCCATCCAACCAGTGCTATCAATATTATTATCCATGGATAATGAAATTTTGAATCAAGGTCTTGCACATCCTTTCAATCATCCAAAAACAAGTTTACTAGATATGGAGCCGAGCTAAGTAGACTTCCCTTTACGCATCGCACGACTGCTGCTATTACACCTGTAGGGGCTTCCTCTTTGTGAAATTTTCTCAAGGGTTTGCATGCCATTATTTTTATCGCAAACCTCATTGCTGGTTCATTTATTTTTCTAATAATCATTCCCTTGGATCCTCTGTCAATCCCATATACATTCTTTATCTCATCTTCTATGGATTTTTCTTTTTATTTTTGTCATCCAAGTACTGCTATGGTTTTGCTTCATCTGTAGGTAATCCTGTGACTTCATCAATTAGGTTCACATTTATGGATACAGGTCTATCCTTCCATAATATGCCTCCATGTACCGGTTCTATTAATTGTTTGACACATGCATTCACATCCTTTCCTCTCCCAAAGTCAGGAATCTCCAACAATTTCATAATTCATGTGTTCTATAGCCTTGCAATCCATTGTTTTGTCTCCAGTATGGGATCTCCCGATGGACCTTCTCCTTTACTTTCCATGTAAACTTGTTGCACGAACTCATGAAACATCCCCATGTATTCAACATCATCATCAACATATTTAATCTTATTCACAAATCCTACCATTTCATCAACTGCACAAAACCTCCATCTGTGATAGGTTTTATCTCATATGTCCCTAGAAAATGCATTCTAAATTTTCCTGGATGCTATAAGTATTTTCTTTCATAGAGAAGAACCAAATCTCATTCCTTAAAGTTTTTCTTTTTAATGTGTATATCATTCCAAGATTTGTCTTTTTCTTTCTGTACTTTCTAATGGAAACCAACCATAATCTTGTCCTCTTCTAGTTCCATGAGTTGAGACAATATTTCTTCTTTTGTACCTCTTTATGTCATGCTTGTAATGGCTGCAATGCACAGACTAGGTATCAAATATTCAAAATTGATTACTGCTTCCTGAGCATACAGTAATCTGAAAGGTGTTTTCCCTGTGATTTTCTTGCATGTGGTTCTATAGGCCCATAATACTGCTGGTATCTTTAGATCCCAATCATCCCTGTTTATGTTGCAAGTTTTAGTGATGGAATTCTCCAATATTTTATTAAATGCTTCCACTATTCCATTAGCCTGATGATGGTATGGTGTGCTCTTTTGATGGTGTATTTCAAATTCTTTAGTCATTTTCTGAATGTTATTATTAAGAAAATGAGTTACCTAATCACTCATCAGAATTATAGGGCACCCAAATCTTTTAATTATTTGTTCAAACAGAAAGTGCATTGTAGTTTCTACATTGCAATATTTTATTGTTTCTACTTCTACCCATCTGGTAAGATATTATGTCGTTGTAATGATGTACCTTGCTCCTAATCTTCTAGCTGGTGGGTTGATTGGTCCTACAAAGTATATTGCCCATTTTTCAAACACTTTAAGGGTCACCTGAGGTTTTAAGGGCATCTCATCCCTCCTAGATGGATTTTCTACCCTCTAGAAGACATCACAATTCTGACAATATTCCTTTGCATCTTTAGAAAGTGTTGGCCACCATAGTCATGCTCATAGTATCTTTTGCACAGTGGATTTTCCTGCATAGTGTCCTCTAGTTATCCCTTCATGTGCTTCTTCCAAGATGATAGGAAGTTCATGTTCCATGAGTCGCTTATTTATATGTTGTCAAAATCGAGCAACAATTTAAGTAGAGAAATAAGCGGGAGTTTGGATCTGCGAATGCATCACAGTAGAAGATGGGAAAAGGGATCCCCAACTCACAAAATAAAGGAATAAGTAAGGATAGAAAACCACAGGAGAACCAGTCTAAGATACAAACAAAGAACGATAATGGGAATATGAATAAAGAGACTAGTATGTGGTGCGAATTACATAAAATCTCCTAGCACAACACAAATATATGTCACTCGAATCATTCATTAGTGGCCAATATGAAATACTTAGAGTTAGATGTAGACAAGGTGAAGTCAATAATTGATGAAAAACCTAGTGCCATAGTCACTACCACCAATATCCAGCCAAACAAACCAAAAGATTTGAAGGGAGGTGAGCACCCTTTTCACTCGCATATGTGGATGAAGGGTGCTCTGTTGCATTTCATTGTTTATAGAATAAGAAAAAATAACCTTGTATAAACAGAGGTTGTGAAGAGTTGGAATTGTCAATGATACCACATCTACAGTTTTACAACATCGAGTGGCTCAACCAAGGACATGATCTTCACGTCAACCAATAGTATCGCATTCCCTATGGCATCAATCCCTTCTAGGATGAGATATTATTTGATGTTCCCCACTTGGATTTTTTGACGTTATTTTATTCCAACCATATATGTGGAAACATCATGTTGTATATGAATCTAGGCCTCGTAGTGTCATTGTTACTGTGGAAAGACAATTGTACAAGATCACAAAGGTAGCTCCACCTACCACAATTTCTCTAGTCTCAGCTATGCAATGTTGGAAGGTCATCTCCTAGACTGATCATTTTTCCTCTTCACGATTCACTCTTAGAATGAATGGAATTTCATGGCCACATCCAATGTGGCCTCTACATATGGCTCCTCCATGTAGCATAAGCAAGCATAAAAAGTCCTGGAAGAATATTGGGTCATCTTCACCTCACCTATCGAGGTTCCTCTACACTATCAGTTCAAGTATTCAATTCAGCTAACTCTTGGATTGCCTCTACTAAATGGTCCAGTGTATTAGTCATCTCTCCTAGAAAATGAGGAAAACAAGCACCCAATCCAAAAGTTTCTCCAAAAAGGGCACATTCAACCAAGCTCCTCACCCTGCAGAAGCCCAATTGTGCTCATGTAGAATAAATATGGGACTTGGAAACTTTGTATTGATTACAGATCTCTAAAAAAATAACAGTCATGAATCGATACCCAATTCCCCAAATTGATGACCTTCACGACCAACTCAAGGGGGGCAAGTACTTTAGGAATATTGATCTGAAGTCCAACTACCACCAGGTCCCCATAGAACATACCAATGTATGGAAGGAAACTTTCAAGTATAAAGAAGGTATTTTTTGAGTGGTTGGTCATGCCCTTCAGCTTGAAGAATCCACCAACCACCTTCATGAGGTCAATGGATGAAATCTTGTGGCCCTTCACCAATTCCTTTGTGGTTTTATATTTGGAGGGGATCCTCCTCTTCAAGAAGAGTTGGGAATAACACTTGCAACATAGTAAATAGGTCCTCCACACTCTGCGACATGACAAGCTATATGATAAGTTAGAGAAATGCTCCTTCGACATGAAAAAGGTCCAATACCTCAGATACATTGTAGATGAGCATGGTGTGCATGTCAATTCAACCAAGATCCAAGTCATTTGTGATTGGATAGCCTTGAAAACACTAAATCATCTTTGAAGCTTCTTAGTCCTTGCTAACTTCTATCGTAGATTCATATTGGGGTTCTCCCATATCACATGGGCTCTCAACAAAGTGACCAAGGATGGTTGCAAAGAAAACTTTTTGTGGGGAAAATCACAACATAAATATTTTGAGGATATGAAACATAGCTTATGCACAACCCTGATGCTCACATTATCCGATATGCAACCATTTGAGATTGATATTGATGCTTTCGATTATATTCTTGGTGTTGTTCTCACTCAACACAGTCATCCAGTGGAATATCATAGTGAGACACTTTCATATTTCATCTGTAAGTACCCCAACTATGAAAAATAAATGTATTCCATTGTACAATCCTACTGCCAATGGAAACATTACATTCTATGGAAGGAGATAACCATCCATATGAATCTCAAGCCTTTGCAATTCATCTAGATGCAAGGAAAATTATTGAATGAATTCCATCAAAAGTGGTCCACATGCTTGCATCAGTTTCACCTCAACATTAAGTATAAGAAAGGTAACACCAATCGCGTCGTTGACTTCATCATTTGTCCTATGGTTCCAATAATAAACATGATGCTCGAATATTGCAGGCATGAGACCTTCGATTGGTTCCAACTCTATGACAATGATCCTAGATTCGCTATGACCTACCAGATGTTGGGAACAATCATGACCATTTATGTCTTCCACCTTTAGGATGGACTGTTATGACATCTGGTTCATCTCTGTTTTCCTTCAAGGGAGCCTTCGAAGCTTATTTGGGAAGCCCACTACAATTGGGTGACAAGACACTTTGGCATGGAGAAAAAAATGGTAGTATTACAAAATTATTTCTATTGGTCGAATCTTCGACATAATGTCAGAAAGTATATCAGATCCTACACTACCCACTCCATTTCCAAGCCAACCATTAAAAAACAAGGACTATACACCCCTCTACCTACTCTTGACGAGCCCTAAGAATCCATATAGATGGAATACATGTCAGGTCTCCCCACCACCAAGCATGGAAATTATTATGTATTCATGGTTATTGATTGATTCTCTAAGATGGTGATTTTGACCACCCGCAAGAAGAGTATCACAGCCAAGGCCATTGTCAAGCTCTTCTTTGAGTGTGTATGGGTACACTTCAGACTACCATATACCATCATATCAAATCGATATAGTATATTCTTGAGAACAATATATTCGATCCTCTGTTCATTATTGGACACCAAGCTCACCAAATCTACTACTTTCCACCCTCAGACTTATGGGAAGATAGAGGTCGTTCATAGGATGATTGTTCACCTCCTACACATGTACAATTCCAATAATCCATGCACATGGGATGATATCCTTCCTTTTTTCCAATGAAACTATAACAAATCATTCCATAACTCTCCCAACCACATCCCTTTTCAGGTGGGTCTAGGTTTTCAACCATTAGGCCCCATTGATGTAGCAATGCCCCTCGCATCTACACATGAATAATATTCCCATGTTCAATATAAGGTTGAAAAAGCCACCAAATTCATTGAATAGATCCATTACATCCACCAACAGGTCCATGAAAGTTTTCATAAATTCAATGCTAAGTACAAGCAGTGCTGTGACCAACACTGGGTTCCCCACAATTTTAAGGTGGGAGATAAGGTTTGGCTACATTTGCAGAAAGAATGCCTGACAGGACCTCATCAGAAGTTCTGACCACTTCTATATGGAACTTAAACCATCACCAAGGATGTGGGAAAAAACTCTTGTGAGCTAAGTATCCCCCCCTTTCTTGGATTACAACCGATATTCAATGTGGACCTCCTTTGGCCATGTTTCCCACCACTACTCGACACATCAGAGGTGGAAAAGAAGTTGACATATACAGAGCTCAACCCTGACTGCATGGAATAGGAAAACATTGATTGGATCACAGACACATAGGTTAAGGGAACCCACCAATAGTAGATCCAACTCTATCAGGTTGTCAAAGCAGGGAAGCTACTGAACCGAGGAAAGTGTCTCACCAATCATCAAGTTTAGCATAAGTTTTCACATTTGATGGGGGGACTCAGTGAAATGGAGACCATTTCTTCCTATGGGGGGAGGGCTGATCCAATTGGACATTCATGGATGCCCACTTATTCCACTCTCTCAACATACAATTTCCATTTTGGCATTTTTTCTACAGTTGTTTGAGTCCCAAACTCCTAGGTCTGTTTTGAGGCCCTAAACGACGTTTTTTTTAGGTAGAAGTGCCCAATAAATGCACAAGTCCTATATTGAGCCATTCATAATGTGTACTCCTCCACCAGACCTTTCTAACGAGGTATCGAGCACCCCAAACATAGATTGTATGCAAAATTTATGCCCTAGAGAAGTTGACGTATCAACTACCCCCATTTAGGCCCACAAACCTTTTGGTGTTTCATATTCTTGGGTTAGGATTTTGGATGTTTAGGGTTTTCTAATTTATGCTTTATGTTAAAAATATCTTTGGATTCTCATTGTAATCATATTCTTGCAAATGCGCATAGCCGTCACATCTCTTCTTAGAGATAAGATACCACCATTCTAGCGAGTTCATTTCACTCTGTATTTTCTCTTATAGTCTCTACATATTTTAGTCTTTAATATAAATTGAGTATTATTGTATCTTTGTGTTTCTTGTAATATCTATGGGTATTTCCTTGTTATATCTCTACCTTCATTTCGTTCTCATCATAAACTAGATCAAATATGGAAAACATTTGGCGATGTGCATAAATTTGTTCAAGGCATATTTGTGACATAATGGATGTATTCAATGTAGTAGTGTAACTATTATCACATCATTGCAAGAAATATTAGTTAAAGGTTTAGTTTCCAAACTTTGTAAAATGGTTTTTAAATTTATGTTTGGATTTTGAGGAAAATTTTTCTCACAAATTAATATATCCTCAATATGTAATGACAATGAGAATGACTTAAATCCTTTTTCTCCAAGTTCTTATTTCTTGTCTTCTGTTCTATTTCTGAACAAGCTTTAGTTAAACGCCACACAAGTGGACTAACACAATGTAAAACTTGAACATTCAATAAATCAAGACCTTGATTCATTCATACACAAATCATTGTGTAATCTCATGTAAGAATAAGGCTAAGTGTTGCAGTGCATTGTCGAACATTCTATAGTGCATGTCACTTTTGGTTAATTTTTTTATTCAAAATGGATCCAAACTAATGAATGGGTGTAAGAATATGGACCTACAAGAGACAATTCAACAATTTAAGAAGTTCATCTAAGCTATGTAAAAGACAATGTGAATGTAAATATAAATGAGACAAAAGAAAGAGAGAGAGGAAAATAGAGAATTAAATGAAATAAGAAAAATGAATAGGAGAGAAGGTTGAAAAATAAGAAGTGAAGGGTCATGGATGTTGGCCCTTACCTTACCCCTATATATCCCTATTTCTCTCTTGAATTTCACTTTCAAGGGGTCTTTTTGGCCAAGAGATACAAAGGCAAAGAGAACCCTAAAAGCAATGTAACTAAAGATTGGCAGAATGAAGAACTAGGCCCCCATTGAAAGATGGTTTTCCCATTTGGGTTTCCAAGGTAAAAGTATTGTGTTCATTATGTGTTTGCTTTTATCACTATGTAATAAGATTTAATTTATAACTGCATTCAATGGATATTATGATAAAAATTCCCACTATATTGATGTTAAATTTTGTTGAGAGTCAAATTTTGGCCATCATGCTACTAATCCCAATAGAAAATGAACTTAGAGAATCCATCATTTGACTGAGGGAGATTGAAGGTTGTGATAAGAGAGTTGTTGCATTCCCAAAATATGGTTCTAACTATGACTTCTTGTATTTAGAAATTGATCCATTGTTTCATACCGTTGGACATTCCCACAAGTTTGCACACAACAATCCTTAGAGTCTTGAGGCTAAATTCATCACCTAATGGGTCGTACACTCACTCTGGAGTTAGGGGAATGTTTAGGTAGAAAATGGGCCTCAAAATAAAACATGTCCTATAAAAATAAAATTCAAAATAACCAATAGTATTCAATATGATGATTTCAACCATAAGGGTAAATAGTTTTGGAGGGAAAGGAAGAAAACTACTTTTTTTAATTGTATTTTCAACTTATCTCCTGATAGTTTTACTCAAATTTCAAGTGTAGGAATTCATTGGACGTGGAATTAAATCTCACATCCAATGAGTACTCACTCTACATACTTTTGATGGACCCATAATGAGATAAAGTGGAAGTACATGAAAAATGTGTTTCATGAAAGTTCATAACTCTTATTTTATTATTTTAACTGTTATTTTATTATATTCCTTAGGAGGCCCATTTTAGACCTCAAATTTCCCCTAATGACTACAATTTCGATGTTTTCTAGGAAACTACACTTACATGTAATCCATTCATCCTTCTCATGCATCATACAATTCGTCTTGTGTATTTGGAGTGTGAAATTGTTCAATATTTATCCATGCAATACAGTTTTATATTGATTTGATATCATCTCCATCTCCACTAATTACTCCTCTGTCCTTTCCATAAAAATATGATTAACCAAGGGTAACATCACAATACTCCATAGAAATAAGATTACTCTCTAGTATATATTAGGTGGAGTCACACAATTTATGGAGTCTTCCCTATCCTTGGTAGTTACAAAAAGGATATGATGTGTTCAAGAATATGTGAGACTTCATAGGATGTGTGTAAGTCAAAGAGGCTCAAGACATTCCACACACACAAATTATCTAATCTGAAGTTGACACTGTTCTCTAGAGGAGAAGATTAGTTGTTGCCATTCTATGGAAAAGTATTGTAGTGAAAAAGGAATCCCGACATGGAGCCACTTTACTACAAGAGGTTATGTTGATTTAATGTTCATTTTATTCATTCCGCCAAAGGCTCCCTACGAAATTTAAGAATGTTACTAACCTACCAGGATATTCTCTTATTGAGTGTATCAAGAGGAATGTTTTAACAACACAACAATTTTCATACAATAAGGAAAAAGTTTTTTCATTTCTTGGCACTAAGAGTAATTGTAAGCATGAGTAGCTATATTAGTTCGACTGCATAATGGAGTTATTTGGTTTTGATGTATCTACACTTGATAGATAAAATTTTATGTACATCTCAATTGACATTTGAACTACCAAACACTCAACAAAGTGGTGTATTGCATGGTCTTGAAGGAGAAGTGATCATTTTGAAAATTAGTAAAAAACTATAGCCCTTCTTTCATTTGACAGAGAAGAATGTCGAGTGAGAATAAGACAAAATAACCCATTAGAGAGTGTTGATGGAAATTGGTACTGAATTATCATAATAAGAAATACCAAGTCTTGAGGCTAAGAATCATAGTCATTTGGTGTATTCATATTTGGTGATTAACAATAGAGGATCCTGAACTTGAATTATTTATTATTGTCATCTAGTTGTTGGTATATAGTGTACACTAGATAGTGGTGGGCCATTGGTTGGAATCTTACATGCATTACAACCATTATAAGAATTGATCGATAGATTTATCATTGACAGAGATAGATTAGGGTCTTGATTTTTGTTTATTGGCCTGATTGCTATTGTGTTGTTATCTCGGTGTGTGCGGATTACACCCAAGAACAAGCCTTTTGGAAGTATAGAGTTAAACATGGCACTAAAACTTTCATAAAGAAAAAAGGCCTAGAATCCTTTCTAACGATAAATCCCTTTATATAAGACTAAGGATAAAGACAAATTGTTTTACATCCATACAGGATATGTGTTGGTGAAGTGAGTGGGAAATAAGTCTGTTGTTTATGGATAATACAATATAATATTTTTTGCATCTTTGACCATTACATAAATCCAATATATTTGAAGAGAACATTGTATACCTCAACATGGGAAATGAAAATAAACAAAGGTTGGAATATTTAAGGGCCAACAATGCTCATCTTCAAGAAGGGAATGAGAACTTGAAGGAGAGGGTCCAAATATTCAACAAGAGGATGGAAGAGATGGAAAAGAAACTTAAGACCTATTTTAAAATTATTCCACTGCTAGTTAAGAAGATTTAATAATGACAATATTCCCTCACCACTATAATGGAATATTGAGACAAGCATAGAGTGCAAATTGTACACTTTGGAGAGAAGGTCATTTAGTTGGATAAAGAAGACAAGATCACTCAAATGATGTAATAGATACAACAATATTTGGAAATGAAGGGGTAGTACTTGAAAAATATCTAATAAATTGGATAAGAGAATAAAGAATTAAGGTCACCATCTATTTCCAACACCTTAGCTAGCACCATGACCAAGACAAATATGGTAAGTTCATCTTCTGTAGACATTTCTCAAGAGCATATTGGTGAATTTGAAAAGAATACTAGAGGCATTGGTTCCAAATTACTATGGAATATGGTATATGATGGACATAGGATATGTAAGAGAAGACATGGAATACTAAGCCCCATTATAGCTACATTGTGGGTGAAGTATGAAGGCCTAGGATTCAATTGTAGAATGGAAAATTCTATGAACATGAATACATGTTTTGTGAAGGAGAAATACATGTTGGAGATAGCCTTCTCATCAGGTGAAAGAGAAGAAATAAGTGAAGGTGGTATCCCATTACCATGACATCCTTCTTGTTGTCAATTGAAGAAGGGAAGTGATGAGAAAAGCTTGAATAATTGGCCTGCACCATCACTCATAAGAAGCAACCAACCAATCAACCAAGCAAAGAATAAGAACAAGAAAAAGAGGTCTACTTAAAACAAGACATCCCTTGTTTGTCATTTCCGCAAAAGGAAAGGACACATCATTGAAAATTGTTGGTATTTAGAAGCTTGCTCATTTTACAAGAGGAAAGTCCATCATGAGGCATCTTGCTAGGATAAGAAATCCACATACCATAAGCAAGATTTATTTCAAAGGAGGAATGGAAATAATACTTCTTCAATCCAACAATGAACTTATAGGCACATCGAGAGGAGAAGTATGTTAATAAGTCTATATAGCATCAACAAGAACTTTTGTTCGAATACTAAGAGGGCGGGGGGGGGTTGAATCAGTATGAGAAAATTTTACCACTTTTAATCACAATATCTAAACTTCAACTTTATCAACAATATGTGATTTATGATTTCATTAAATATATCATTAGCATATAACCATAAGTAGTATCATCACATCAAATAGCCACATGCACAGTACACTAGAGTTTACATGGAAACCCAAATGGGAGAAAACCACATAATTGTTTCTTATATATCAAGAATACATTCATAAGAAGCACCAACCTCCAAATTCTATGGCACCAACTAAAAGGAGGCACCAACCCCCTGATTTATAGGCACCAACCTAAAAGAAGAACCAACTCCATGTGTTCTTTGGAACCAACCAAAAGGAGGCTATGACCCCCTGATTTACACGAACCAACCTTAAGGAAGCTCCAACTCCCTGAGTCCTCTGGAACCAACCAAAAGGAGGTTACAACCCCTTTATTTATAGGAATCGACATTAAGGAAGTTACGACTCCATGAATTATCCGACACCAACTGGAAAGAGGCTACAAACTGTTTTCCTTGCCCCATCCTACCACCCTAAAATATAAGTGTAGAATCAAAATGTCACTACCACTGATCAACCTATAACTACCACTGTCACCAATACACCAAATTTCCAGTATCACTATCATTGTCACTATTACATCAACATCTAATTACCACTATCAGATAAACCAATCATTGTCATTATATCACATCAACCTATGGTTGATGATCAATTAGTCATCCAACCTGTCATTGTCGCTATCATCGTCAATGTCTGTTTCAATATCTCTGTCACTCATATACCATCAACAACCATCTATAACTAGATCCACTCACATGGATACCAAAACCATCGCCAAACCATGTACATCAACTATAAACCATGTACATCAACCATGTAAATCAACCATGTACCAAAACCTATACCATACCATGTACATCAACCATCTACATGAACATATATCATACCATGTACATCAACCATAAACCATTTACATGAACCTGTACAATACCATGTACATCAATATGTTCCAATGTCTCAACAATATGCCTCAATCATGCATCATAAAAATCAAGTTTAGATACCAAGTATATGCCTCCAATATATTCCTATATCACAAAGATGTTCCTCTAATATTGAACCATAACATCCATAAAGAAAGTACCAAGGGTATGTCTCAAGCATATATCAATAAAATTTAACCATATGCAATCATGTACCAAAAGGGCCTCCAAGACATTCCTTAAGCATGTGCCATATCATCCATTAAACAAGCCTCAAACTAACACATAAAAGACAAACCTTTACTAAATCTTCACTACCAAAAATTCGCTACCAAAAGTTTTGGCTACAAAAACTTAACTACCAAAACTTCGTGGCCAAAATTTTTGGCTACCAAAACTTCGCAGGAAAAACTTCTCTACCAAAACTTTTATGCCAAAACTTCACTACCTCAGAAATTCTACTAAATGATTTACCAAAAAATCACTTGAAAGATAGATAATCATTGAACTTGTGTGTGTCCTTATGAGTGACTTCTTGTGGTGTATTTATAGTTTTACAAAGTAACTTCTTTCCTTAATTCTAGGATCAAACTTTACTTTGTTGTTACAACCACTTTACCCTTTAATTAAGACTTCTAATTGTTTGGGGGATTCTTAACCATTCTTCGGGGCTTCCAACTTCAAGAGGGAATAACTCCTCAATTGCAAGGAACCACCTGGCACACCACCTCTCGTTGGAAATGGTATGATGGGGAATATCCATATATGAGGGTTTTGTATACACTTGAAGTATTATTCAACCTCATTTTCCTCAGTGAACTTTGGGCCTCCTGACCACACATCTGGTTTTCTTGTAGACTTATTCAAAGCGTCTTCCCATAAGGGAACCTATGGGTTTCTTGTAGATTGCTTCAAAACGTCTTCCCATGAGGGTCATTCTTATAGATACACCATAAGGGGATGAATTTGGAGACTTCTCCAAATAGACCCATCACATATGTTGACATCAATTACAACCACTTCTTGTTGACATTAATGAAAACCAACTGTTTAACAACATCAATGGAAACCAACTATCCAAAACATTTTTCCACCACCGCAAGTTGAGTTGACATTGGGAAGAAAAGTGTTGGCAAATTCATTTAGAGCTTCACCCCAGAAACCACATAGTGAAGAGAAGAGTGTGGAGAGTGAAGAGTAATGAGGATAACAAGTTCCTTACATTTCTAGCACAAAAAGATAATTCATCCAAAGAGTTTCAATAGCATAAGAGGTCATCCTCACCAATAAAGAAAGAAGTTGTTTGGTGGAAGTAAGAGAAAACATAGAAGGAATTAAATCATGGGATGACATCTATTTCATTGAAATTTGGTTGAAGAATGACTCGCTATTATATGGAACAACTTACCAATGATTAATGTTCATACAATTATCATGTAGGGATATACAAGATGATAATTCAATTGACATGTCCATAGAGAATTATTTTCATGCTGGGAATCAACTAATCCTAGCAAGAGAAGGAAGTACACAATTCATTTTGTGGGACTAATACATGATGTCATAGTGTGCTAGGGTCACATTGAACATAGACTAGCATTTGAATTGGCTTCATTGACTTCCAAGATGGATTGTCTCCAAGACTGAGAGGGATATGGGAATGGATGTTGAGTGAAAATTTCATATCTAGAGATTTCTTAGAGTTGAGAGTCAGTTAGTAGAATTATACATTATGGGAACAAGTGGGTCAGATGCATAGCTAGGACCAAATCTAGTATCTAGAAACACGATCTAGAGCCAGAGCTAGAGTCAGAGCCACATTATAGAGAAGAATACAAAAGAAACATTGATCTAGTTTGGTTTCCTTGATATTTTTGAGACCAAAAACCCTCTTAGTGGGGAGGTGTGATCTAAAATGTATACGGACTGACAAATGGGTGTAATAATCAACACCTATAAGAGATAATTCACAAATTTATGAAGTTTAGATAAACTATTTAAAATACAATGTAAATGTACATATGAATGAGATGAAATGGTAGAGAGAGAGGAAAATAGAGAATTAAATGAAATAATAAAAATGAATAGGAGAGAGAGCTAAGGAATGGAAAGTGAAGGTTAAAGGATGTTGGCCTTCCCCTTACCCCCATATCTCCCTATTTCTCTCATGAATTTTACTCTCAAGGGTTCATTCTGAACAAGATATAAAGAGACATGTAGATCCGTGAAAGTAATGTAACTAGGGGTTACTAGAGTGAAGAACTGAGCTCCCACTCGAAGCTAGTTTTCCCATTGGGTTTCCAATATAGAATCACTTTGTTCATTATGTGTTTGGTTTTATTGATGTGTGATAGGATTTAATTTATAGACGAAATCAATGGATAGTATGATAAAAATTTCCACTATATTGATAGAAAAAATTGTTGAGAGTCAAATTTTGGGCATCGTGCTACTAATCCCAACAAAAAACTAACTCATATCATCCATTATTTGACTGAGGGAGATTGATGGTTGTGGTAAGAGAGTTTTTGCATTCCACAACTATGTTTCTAATTATGAATCCTTTTATTTTGAAAGTAATCCATTATTTCAGACTGTTGGGAATTCCCACAAGCCTATACGCAAGAGTCCTTAGAGTCTCGAGGATGAGTTCATCACCCTACAAGCTATTCACTCAATATAGAATACAATTTCAATGTTGTCTAGGTGATTACACTTACTTGCAGATTGTTCATTCTTCCTATGTGTCATACAATTCTTCTTATGTATTTGGAGTGTGAAATTGTTTAATATTTATATATGTAATAGAATTTTATATTGATTTGATATCATCCGCAGTTCCATTGACTGCTCCTCCATTATTGCCATCAAAATATGGTTAACTAAGGGTAATATCACACTACTCCATAGGACTGATATTACTGTCTACTATATACTAGGTGGTGTCACAAGATATGGGGTATTCCCTATCCTTGGTAGTTATGGAAAATATATGATGCATTCAAGAATATGTGAGACTTCATAGGATGCATGGAAGCTGAAGAGGCTCAAGCTAGTCCACACACATAATTATTTGATCTGATGTTTACATTTTTCTCTCAAAGAGAAGATTATTTGTTTCTATTCTATGGTAAATGATTTCATTGAAAAAAAAAAACCTAGCATGGAGCCACTTTACCGCAAGAGGTGATGTTGAGTTAAATTCCATTCTATTCATTCTGCTAAATGATTTGTAGTACCTATAATAACATCACTAGTATACTAGGATATTTTCTACTGAGTGTATCAAGAGGAATATTCTAACAACACAACAATTTTAATACAGCAAAGAATAAGCTTTTTCATTTCTTGGAACTCATAGTAATTGTATGCATGAGAAACTATGGTAGTTGGAATACATACTAGAGTTCTATATTTTTTATGTGTGCACACTTGATATATAAAATTTTATATACAACTTAGTTGGTATTTGAGCTAGAAAACTCTCGATAGAGTGTTGGATAGTATGGTCTTAAAGGATAAGTGCTTATTTTGAAAATTGGGCCATAGCCATAGCCCTTATTTCATTTGATTGAGAAGAATATCAATTTAGAGGAAGATAAAGAGAATCCATTGAAGTGTGTTGTTGGACATTTGTTTTAACTTCTCATGATAAATAATACTAAGTCTTGAGGCTAAGAATCATAACCATTTGGTGTATTCCTACTTGGTGATTAATAATAGAGGAACCTGAACTTGAAATCTTGATTAATTTTAATGGGTTTTTTTTATGTAGGGTACAATAGATGGGGACATTGGTTGGCATATTGTAGGTCTTAAAAACATTAGAAGAATCTATAGATAGATTTCTTAGTGACAAAGTAAGAGCAGGGTTTTGAATTTTTTTATTGTCTTTATTTCTAATGTGTTGTTATCTTAGTGTGCAGGTTACATGCAAGAACATGCCATTCATAATTATAGAGTTTAGCATCACACTCAAAATTTCCTCAATAAAAGAGGCCTAGTAGACTTTTTAAAGATAGATCCCTCTATATATTACTAAGAACAGAGACCAAAAGTTTTAGATCCACAGAGCATCTATGCCAGTGAAGTGTCTGGGCTATAAGTCTCTCATTTATGGATCAATTTTCCATGTAAAATATGCTCTCTGTCAAGTTTGTTTGCATGGTTCATGTTATCCATGTTCTTGAGTTCATGTCTCTTTTGGTCAAGAGTTGATAGATTCATTGAATATTAAAATTGAATAAGAATATCGCATCATTGAACCATGTCATCAAATTGTAGAAAGGGTGGAGTTACAGGAAGCCCTGAAGGACCTACTTGAAATTTCAATAAGGATGTTGTTTGCCCTTGACCAAGCTTTGAGGATCCTTGGTCAGGTTTGACCTATTTTTGGGACTTCGATAGGTTGTCAAAGGCAGAGCGCAAGTCTAAGCAGAGATCACGGGATCTCGGCCCCTTATTCAGGGATTTTTGGGTTTTGGTCTATGTAACAGGTATGGGGATGTCGGCCCATGGGTTTACCCATGCTTAGGCCCTTTTGTAATGAATAAATATATGTTTAGGCGATGTAAGAAGGGGCTGGGTACCTTGCTGAGTGCTAAGGCAAGATACACATCTGTGTGATGCTGTGCTAAGCACAAATTGTAAATGCTTTGTGCATGCTGTGTTGAGAACTTGCAAAGCTAAGTGCAAGTGACTGCAAGAGACTGTGTAAAGACTTGGTGCTGTAACCTAGCTTGGGGAAGGAGGATCTAGCGAAATGCACGCATATCTCCTGTCCTATGAAGATTAGGATCTTGTGGCTCTGTGCATGTAGAAGATTGACAGAAGACAATAAAGAGAAGAAGAGTTGGTGGACGTAGCCCCAGGTTGGGGGTGAACCATGTATATCCTGTGTTGTGGTTGCTTTGTGCATTGTGGTTTCTTTGTGCATTATGAATGTTTTATAGTTCATATGATTTATTCTTAGTGTATGGATGAATGCTTAGATGAATATAATATCTTAGTACCGAATGATGTGAATAAGATACTAGATCTGATCTATGTTGATATACTTAGTGCTTGAATATATTAGATTTGGATGAATATTGCGATGCTCTGTTATTAGGGTTTATCTGCGCTGTGAACTAAGGTTAAATACTGATGAATAATGACTACTAAGTGCTCCATTAAGGTTTAGTAATCACATATTTTTGTCCCAGCTAGGTTGCAGACAACCGAGTCCTGCAACCACCCCTGCCTCCACCTTGGGTGAGACTTCATCTGCTTCGCAGGTGTTGCCAAAAGGGCCAGTAGTTAGGGTTTTGTTGGTGCGTTGTTGAAGCGTTGAACCCTAGGTCTTCCCCTGTGTCCCAACAAATGGTTCTGTTGTTGGTACCTGAAACTGTGATTGTTGGGAACTGAAGAAAAGAGAAATCTATGTGCATAGATCTGTTTCCCTAGTGCGCAGTATTCTTCTTGACTTGTAAAGCTTTGTGCTAAAAAGAGAAGTCAAATATGAAGAAAAAAGGTAAGATATTGAAGCTTTGTGCTCTGATAAAGGTAAGAAAAGTTAATTTTTTTTATTAAAAAGGTAAGATAAGTGGGAATTTTTGTTTCAAAAGTATGGATCTAGGTATGTTTGATAAATTTTGTCCTACCTTGAAAACTAGGGCACAACTAGAAGAAAGATGATTTTTTGTGAGTAGATCTAATAAGAATAGTGAAAGATATGTTATTCCTATGCATAGAAAGAATGTTTGGACTAACAAATGGATGTAGGATCCTAGACAGAATTTTTTGCAGGTTAGCTACTATGATCCTAGTGCACAATACACAAAAATATGGGGATCATTTAAAAGAAAAAGAGGCTTAACTCTTTGTTACGGTTGCAGAAGACCAGGATAGCTTGGGAAGGAATACCCTGGTAGAAGACCTAGTTTTCTTTGTTGTAAAGATATGGACCATGAAGTTTTGGATTTCCCCAGAATGATTGCTAAGCTTGAAAGAATGAATACGAGACAAGAAAACCCTGAGAAAGGTCAAGCAACTGAGACCATGGAAGAACCCCAGAAAGAATCAGAGAATGTATTACCACAAATGAAAGAAACACTAAATGATCATAGAAATATCAACTTATCAGAGATCTTCAAAGAAAAAAAGTTCATAGAAACAAGAATAGGAGACTTCGACATTGATTGTGTTCTGGATGAGGAAACACAGGTGAATATCATGACAGAAAGAACCTGGGAAATTTTAGGAAAGTCTGTTATGAGTCCTTCATTGGGAGGTGTTGGAGCCGCACTGTTCTTTCACCCTGCACAAATTTTCAAAGTTTGATACTTGAAATCCGAGGATGTTTTTCTTCTCCTTCCGAACCTCATAAAGCTTTCAAAGCTTGTCACATGAATAGCGATGCGTTTTTGTGCCTTCAAATAAAATTCGTTTTTTCGCAAGAATGTTTCTCTCTTGTTTCATTTCGGGATGTTGCCAGTTGGACGTTTTAGATATTCGAATTTACAAGTCCCGAGTCGTGAAACTGCGAACTCATTCTTTCAAATTTTTCACCCAAGGTATTAACTACGGTAAACCGTTTAACCCATGATTAGACATTGTCGGAGTTTCGCGACTCGGCATTTCTCGACCCTAAATTTTT
>ML788630.1:210181-228812 GCA_009831015.1 Picea engelmannii
TGCCAAGAATCATGCAATTTCGCTACTTCAAATGCAAGGATGCCCCCAATCTAATATAAAGCAAGAAATTAAATCTTTTTGTTTTAAAAATTTCACTAAAAGCAATAATGAACTTTCTTAAAACAAAGAAACCCAAACTAAAAGTTCTCTTTTAAAGCAAACTATTCAGAATAAATCTGATCTTTCCCTAAACAATTCTAAATAAAACACACGCTTTGTAATTGAAAGACACTCAAAGAAAGAGACTAATCCTTCAAAACCAAACAAAGCAAAAGTGGCTAAAAGAAACTCAAAGGATGTCAAGCTGACTATAAGAAGATCAATATAGGCTCCAAAAGTTCAATCCAGTTGTTCAAAGAAAAACTGGGCATCAAAAAATGACAAGACCCAATCCAAAAAAAATTTACAAACAAGTTCGCAGGCTGGCAGTGCATTACAGTGAGAGAATCAAAGATTCTCACAGGCTGATCAAAGGTTGACTACGAGGGGTTCGCACTGGACTTAACACCAGGGTGGGAACTCAAGTGTTTCTCGCAGGCCACTAAAGGGTACAGTGTGAGAATGCTTGTAAACAAGCAAAAATTTGAAAAAGGACTAAATTTGAGTGAACTTTTAGATCCAGAGAGTCTGGATGGATCTCCCACAGACTCAGAGACCGGAAAACAAGCAATCAAATCAAGGGAAACTAGACTAACTAGGAAACAATCTGTTCCCTAGTATGCTCGTCAATTTTGTTATCGGACTAATCGGTAGGTGCAGACACTAACTGATCTCCCTAGATCCACCTAGATCTAGAACAAAACAAACCAGAACATGATGCTTTCCTTAAGTTTTAGATATTGAATTTACTAACTAAAGAGGGATGAGTGACATACCATTTAAATGTCGCTTCCTCTCACCATTGCCATCCTAGCTCCGTTCCAATGCTCATACAATGATGAACTTGCAAAAGAACACAACCAACCAAAGTGATAGTAATAGCATAAACTCAATATAAACCTATGTATGTGATCAAGGAATCATACAATAAAACACAACAAGCTTTATAGGAAAGAATCATATTACTGTATCATATTAAATGTGAAAGAGAGATTACAACCATGGCCTTGATGTTGTAAGGTCCCTTCCAACTGTCCTTCGTTCCCCACACACTTTCACTATAGGAATTATGAGACCATGGATCTGATAACTACTCATAATCTATCTTGACAAAGCAAATCTCAAAGCCACTCCAACCAAGCTAATAATTCCAAGCCAACCAAAGCTAACCTAAGCTCAATCCAAGCTCACGAAGATAACTTTCTCCATGAGAGCTCCACTCCTTTTATAAGTTGAAGAGGATAAGGTGAGGAGGTTAGGATGATCCCACTAAATCATGAAAGCGAGTAAGATCCAAACCATTCGGATGCCACCTCACCATAGAAGTTTCTCATTCTAGAAGATTCGAGAAAATGTTTGTTTTTCCCACGTGTAGGCATTCTTGCACCTTGCCTATAGAGAAACCTGTGAACATCTCGCACCCTAGCTATGGTGCAACCTGTGAGAATTAGGCATTCTCGCAGCCTGCCTATATAACAACTTGCGAACTTCCTTTTTTACAGGTTTTTTACAAGGGAAAATGAAACTTCTTTTCTCAGGAAAAGTTCTTCTCCCTTCTCTCTTCAGGAACTTGGGCCACTGACCCCTCTGAAGGAAACAGATAGGTTTACATCATTAACAGTCATAGGGATGATGAAAATAATGTGTAACACCTTTTGCAGAACAATGAATCCAAACAAGCAGCCATGTACGACAGAATTGAAGCAGAACTCAGAGGGGTACAACAAATCCTTTACTCCAGCCGTGCAGTGCCCACTGCGCCCCCACCATCAAAAGAACTAGAGTTGGGATATGATCCTACCCAACTCTGTAGAATAGTTGATGTGGCTGAAGCTTGCCTTCATCATGCACAAGAAGAAAAAGAATAGGCCACAGTGGCCCTAAAGAAAGAACAAGAGGAAGTGGTAGAGAAACACTGAGTTGCGCAATAGGAGAAAGATGACCTCCAAACCAAGTTCGAAGAGGAAAGAGCACAGATCCAACAAGAGAAAGAATATCTTCTTGCAGAGAAGGTTGGAGTAAAAGAAGTAGTCATTAGAGCACTTTTCTCTGTGACAGACTTAGAGCAAAAAGTGGAAGAACCAGTGGAGCATCAAGTAGTGCAGCTTGCTGAAGCCATCCAACAACTTCAACAGAGAATAGCATATTTAGAGCTACAAGTAGTGCCAAGCACTCCACAGGACATGCGAGACCAAAGAGAAGCCACTGACCATAGCATAGCTAAGAGGATCAAAGCATTAGCTTTGGAATGTAAAAATCTTAGCAGTAGAAGTGCACAGACTTATGAGCAACTTACTGAAGACCCTGAACTGAAGACACTGGAGTCATAGCTCCAGGAGGCAAAGCAACAAGTAGTGATAGTACAGGCACATTTGAAACCTCTACGAATAGTTGAGAGGATGAAGAGATCCCAAGAATAATGCACTACTCAACATCAGGTCCACACCATTCAGAGCAAAGTCATGGAAGTGACTCAGAGGCTCCAACCAATTCAGGATGAGACTTGCCAATTGTTCAAGGAGATTGAAGGTCGAGGAGAAGAACTGGAACAAGTAGTCACTACAGTCGAACAATTCTTAGAGGGACCTGTAAACAAAGCATTTATTCAAGAGTTCATCAAGCAGGAGGCCTTGGTGAGGTAGTTGGTCGAGGCAACTCGAGCCAAGCTCAAGGATTTTGAGGTAGAGATACCTAGATCAAAGTGACTCGGGACAAGTCATAGGAGAGTGTTGGGGGCCTGTTGGCCCTTGACCAAGTTTTGAGGATCCTTGGTCATGTTTGACCTATTTTGGGACTTCGACAGGTTGTCGAAGGTGGAGCACAAGTCGAAGCGGAGATCACAGGATCTCAGCCCCTTATTTAGGGATTTTTGGGTTTTGGGCTATGTAACGGGTATGGGGATGTCAACCCATGGGTTTACCCATGATTAGGCCCTTTTGTAATGAATACATAGATGTTTAGGAAATGTAAGAAGGGGTTGGGTACCTTGTTGAGTGCTAAGGAAAGATACATATATGTGTGATGTTGTGCTAAGTGCAAATTGTAAATTCTTTGGGCATGCTGTGTTGAGAACTTGCAGAGCTAAGTTAAAGTGATTGTAAGAAACTCTGTAAAGGATTTTTGCTATAACCTAGCTTGGGGAAGGAGGATCTAGTGAAGTGCGCATATATCTCATGTCCTATGTGGAGTAGGATCTTGTGGCTCTGTGCATGTAGAAGATTGACAAAAGACAATAAAGAGAAGAAGAGTTGGTGGACGTATCCCCAAGCTGGGGGTGAACCATGTATGATCTGTGTTGCGGTTGCTTTGTGAATTATGAATGTTTAATAGTTCATATGATTTATGCTTAGTGTATGGATGAATGCTTATATGAATATGATAGCTTAGTACCTAATGATGTGAATAATATACTAGATCCATTCTATGTTGATATTCTTAGTGCTTGAATATATTATATTTGGATGAATATTGCGATGCTCTGTTATTAGGGTTTATCTGCACTATGAACTAAGGTTAAATAGTGATGAATAATGACTGTTAAGTGCTCCATTAAGGTGTTGTAATCAAAGATCTGTGTCCCAGCTAGGTTGCAGACATCTGAGTCATGCAACCACCCCTGCCTCTACCTCGGGTGAGACTTCATCTGCTTTGCAGATGTTGCCGAAAGGGTCGGTAGTTAGGGTTTTGTTGGTGTGTTGTTGAAGCGTTGAACCCTGGGTCTGCCCCTGTGTGCCAACAAATGTCTTTTTCAAAGACAAATAATTGTAAGATCATAATATATGGTACATGATCGATAGTAATCAACATGGTAAGGTTGTTTGAGACAACTTCAAGTGAGAGAGACACATAAGAAAAAAAAAAGCAAGCAAGTGTGACATAAAAACAACAAGTGCAGGTGAGTGTGACAAAAAGTACAAGAAAGTGTGATGGCTAGAACCACATGATTGTTTTCCTTATTGGAAACATTACTTGAAACAACAAAAATCACTTCAATCACAATAGCTAATAGTAAATCGGAAAATGGAATTACCTATTTGTGGTTCATGCGAAAAAAATTTAAATTTCTACAAATGCAATCCCAACTTTGTAATCAAAAGTTAAGGATAATAAAAAATTAGGGACCATTTGACAATGTTGAAGTAGTGTTTATCTAGAATAATCCTCTATATGAGATCACTCCTCCTCAACATGGAATTCAGGGAAGTCAAATAATCTTTGATGAATCAAAATATACCAAAGGCAATTTAAGTGAATTTGACCTTGAATATTGACGGGTGCTCAAATTGACATATTTTTTGCACCCATCCAATACGTTTTTGTACACCCTTTTCCCATTTCCCTTCCATATTAATACCCTTTTCATTCACAATGATGCATTTTTGGTCAAGGTATAATTATCCTCTTCACATGCCATTTCAATACTTATTCTTATGTGTCTTTAGAAGATTATCACCTTTCTCTGCTAGCAGTGGTATACATGAAACAAGTCTGCACAGGTATCTTTCAAACTTAGGAGCTACAACTCCTGAGTATGATTTGTTGCAACTCGATAATTGAGCGTAGTTGCTACAACTCTAAGTTGTTGACACCATTGTTGCAACTCTAATAATGGGTGTTGTAATTGTGCACCTATTGTAATAGTGCAATAGTTAACCACACAAACTCTCATCTGAGGATTGGCTACGGAGTCAAACAACTAACACCTTCATGCAAGAAAATGAAAAAGGAAATTGGGCACCCATAAAGGAATGAATGACACAACCTCCACTTGTTATACAGTTGATTAAGTCAATAGGTTCCCGATTTTGCTATTTTTTGGAGAAAAAAATGTAACGAGATGAAATAGTCTGATTCTCATGGTTTTCCATTGATTCCTATGATTAATTTAGAAAGAAAAATATTATGTATAAATATCCCTTCTCTCTATGAGCCATGAAGGTTTGAATAAATTTAGTGATTAGGAAATATGTTGTTGTATTGATTTGTGAATTTTTCTGCAATATACATTTTTCTTCATTCTTGTCCAAGTGATGGTGTGTTGATCATTTAGCGCTTTAATGCATTCGTGAATGAGTACCTCATATGTTATGATACAAGGGGGGAATATATATGGCTAAATGTAAATGATATGACCCCAAGGGGGGGGGATATATGGGCCTAAATGTACATGTAATGTGTAAATACATATGTAATAGGGTCGGCCTAATGATAAAGGGGCCTCATGTGCAAGTGTGAATCTATATATAAGAGATCATGTATTCATTATTAGGATGTGAATTGTGAAGTATGAAAGGTATTTTGTTATTTGGAGGGGGTTCCCATATTCTTTAAGGAGTTATTGTGTAACTTATCTATATTGTAGTTGTGCTCCACATTGACATTTTATACATGGTGTGCACTTCTGTTATATTATGATATTTGTAAGCATTTGGATCATAACATTTGGTATAATGTTATGATCCAAATGCTTACAAATATCATAATATAACAGAAGTATACACCATGTACAAAATTTCAATATGGAGCACAACTCCAATATAGATAAGTTACACAATAACTTCTTAAAGAATAGGGGAACCTGTTATAACCCTAAACTGTTCTACATATCCATACCTGGCCTTTGGCCCTCTTACTTGCATTTTTTTTCCAAGCCACCACTGAGTTGATCTTCTAAAAAACCCATTTTTTGAATATGTACGTGCTCTGCACCACTACTGCCTGCATACATACGCTTGTTGCACCACTACAACCCACGTACGTACTCATGCTGGACCATTACAACCTGCATATACTTGCAAAAGTTGAAAAAATAGAAAGTTGCAAGGAATTTGTTGAGATTACATGCTATTGGGTAGTTTCCCAACTAATCTACCACCTATAGCCCGTCACCCAACTGAATAACCATCCTTTTCCCATATAAAAGGAGGTGTTGGGGTCTCATTTTACATCTAGATATAAGAACAGTGAAACTCTGCCCATTTCACATCTTCTCCTTGCCCAAGTTATTGCAACCCTTTTGTGAGAATTGCCTCTGCATTTCTCCATTAGCCCTTCTTCCTCCTTCAGAAACCATTTACTTCCCAAGAAGAGATTAGAAGGTTTAGAGGAGAAGATATACAAAGGTGCACTTAGAGCTTGGTGAAGAGGAGCCCGGACCAGTTTCGTGGAGCAGTAGTTGGATTTGGTTGTAAAGGTATAATCATTAAGTTATTAATAAAAGGACGATTTTTCCTGTCCCAAATCATGGTGTATTGAATGCTTTTGATGGTTTATGTTTTGACATTATAACATATAAACCTAATTTTCATATGAATAGCATGCTTGTAGCTTTCTGTTTTTCTATCTTTGAATGCATGATAGCCTTCGGAAGAGGCGTGCAATTAGAGAGGCTTTCAAGCACGAGGGGATCATCACCGGACGTGGAGTAGAGGTATAGTTACACGATCCCTCTCATCTTTTCTTTTCTTGTATGAGTATTGGGTATGTTTGGGGTAGTTAGAGAAGTAGTTGACTTTTAGACGGTTAATTGATCTGCCTACATTATGAACCCTAGTGTAGTCATCGGGGGTTTTTTTCCGCTAGCAGAACTGAAGACCATACTGGGGAAGCCTATAGGGTTTTAGGGGATTTTTGGGTTTCTGATTGGTTTTTCTACCTTTCGAGTTTTTGTTGAGTCTTTTGAGTCTTTTAAGGGATTCTAGTCACCTTTTGGTGCCATACCAGTTCTCCCTTCCCCAGTGTGTTTGTTTTATTTCTTTTTTGAGGAAATACAGAGGTGTACGTGCCCCATAGTGGATCAACCCACGTAAATACACACCCTATCTAGTAAATATCCCACATACATATGCAGGCTGCTAAAAAAACAATAGCGTACCTGGTTCAGGAAACTATTTTTGAAAAAGAGGCAACCAACCTCTTTCTTGATTGAGGTTTATACTTCTCAGGGTTTCTTGACAGAGTTGAGTGTCTCTGTTTTTATAGTCATAGCTTGGGTTAGATTTTAGTTTGATTGTCCTTTTGAAGTTTCTTGTGTTTACTTCTGAAAGGGTTTTAAGCGAGTCTTTGAATTTTTGATCGACCCTTTTGGTGTCTTTAGAGATTCCCTGCGATCCACAATGGGACAAAGGTCTGTTTTAGTCTTGTCTTGTAGTTCTTTTTCCCCTTTTCATTTGATTTAAAGAAAAGAGAAAAAATATTTATTTCAAGTTTTTCCTGTTTGAATCATTTTCAAAAAAATAAAAATCTTTTTCATTCTTAGTTTGGTAAAGTAGTTGGAGTTAGTTATTTTACTTGATAGGAAAAATAGTTCATTTTTTAAGTTCTTTATTGATTTCTTGAAACTTAAGTAGCTCGTAGTCAAGCGAAATTTCGTTTTAGGTCTTCTTTTTAAAGATATTGAAAAAGTTAGTTATGAAAAAGTTGGTTACAAAGAGTTAGTTGTAAATCTTTATTTTTGACTAGAAGTAATTTTGCTTTTAGAGTTTCATCTTTTTCTCCTCTTTTCGTCTCTCATAAACATCACTAGTTTCACTGCCATATCCTTTGAGTTAAAAAAACCATTAAAATGAACGCTAAATCTAAAATTAATTAGACTTTTATGTTTGTAGGCTTAACCAACCAGTTTAAGGTTAGAGCCTTGAATAAGGTTGGAGAGGAAACTCATCAAGGCTTTTAAACAAACTTCGGAGTCAGAGCTAGGGAGCATTACATTCTAGTGACGTGAAATTTATCCGAGACCCCCCTCTAACACAAGGGATAAACACGAGGTCATGTGAGGAAAGGAAACAAAGATAACCCCTCCAAAGTTGGACTAAACATAGTGAGGAATGGATATTGAGGATCTGTCGTGGGATACTATCGCTCGCATTTTCCTACGGAGCTTCGTGGACCTCGAATCTGTTTGAGATCCTCTATTATCTTCTAGACCACTTGCTTTCAATACCCTCGGTATGTTTCAAAATTGTTATCCTGCTCATTGCAATCCACCCAACTGTCGATTGTACCCGCTTAGTGATTGTTCGCGAGCTGGAAACTTAATTTCCCTTATTATAGGGACTTACACATATGACTGCAGGGGTATACCGCGATACCTAGGGTAGAAGTCAGGTCACACTTTGCAAAGTATACCCGAGGGTGATTCCTTGTTTGAGTTTCACTTGCACTGGTAAGTTGCTCTAGTGTTGGCTAGCATAACTTTTCTTCCAACTAGATAGTAGTTTACTTGGTTTATCTTATATGATTTTTTCTAGTGTGTGCTTGGTTTTAAATGCTAGTTAAAGCCTTACTATGTCGTTGATATTTTCACAAAGTGGAATATCAAGAGCTCTGTCGGTCATGAAGGCTTCAGGGCCTACTGTTGGTTGCAATAGAGCCACCACCACCACCGTTAGGGTGAAGACTTGACCAACAAGGGTCATTCAAAGCGACCGGGCCGTAGGAAACTATGCCCGAGCCTGCTCCAAGAGGAGATTACTCGAATCCATAGGAACCTACTTTTTTTGAACTTGGAGCGGAACCTCTCAGGCCAACCAAACCTCTGATCACTGACTTGTCGGCGCCAATCTTGGTGCAAGTTGTCCCTTCGAGGGTAACACCTTAGGAGCGTCAAATAGCCTTACAAGAAGCTATGGAAGAAAATGTTGCTACTTCGTCCGGGAGTCCTCATACTCCCGTTTCGACTACTACCACAGGGGGTATGTTCCTCCTAACGTACCTTTGTTGGTCTGTACCATAGTAGTCTCGAACCCCTCTACCTTGGGCAGTGGTCTGATACCATCATCGGTGATGACCATTGCTATGTTCACGCAGAGTGCGACGGACCCTCCATTTTCATTTGGGACGCCCGACTTCGATTCAAACTCAGTCCTTACCTACTCCACCTTACAGACCATGGGTCTGGGGGAAAGGATCTCAAATTCTCCAGTGCAAGGGTCTATTGGGGGAACTTCATTCCCCTTCAATGCTATCCCTTACGACGGGGGTCATATACCTCCTTCGTCCCCCTCGCTCGGTGGTGCTTTTCAGCAACCCATCAAGCTGAATTCTAACAACAAAGTGTTTGGAGAAGGTAGTTTAGGAACTTCTTCTTACACTACATTGGTGGGATCCATGTCGTTCTCTTTGTTCAACACGTTTGGTAATAACGCTTTTTATTCGGCTACCGTATCGACTGGGGGAAACCCTGGTTTTGGACATCAGAATCTTGTGCATAGTACTATTCCTACACAGGGGGAAAGTACATGAGTTTTCTCCTCACAAGGACTTTGGAATCCTTGGCAGGGATCAATTCCCTTGCAAGGGATGTCGTTCAGGGGAAACCCTTTCCATGTTCAATGGAACCCTGGGCACGACTCAATACTTATGCCCATTGGATCTGTTGGGGGAAAACCATTCAAAAATATTTGGAACACAATGGAGAGAGAAATCCCCGCACAACCCACATTGTCCAATTATGGGAATTGGCTGATTCTATCCTAGCAAACGTAGTTTCCATATGCTGGTCAAGACCACGGTGTCTACCAGAACCCTGGCGAGCAACCCAACTTTTCCTAGCAACCTGGTGCCATTCAAACTCTAGGCCCCCTTTTTCTTGTACATAGTACCCAACCCAAACTACTGTTTCTGGCAATGTCACACCTGCCAGACTTGTCAAGATTGATTAACAACCCAATTTTTCATGATCCACATTGGCCCCCTATGTCGACTAAGTTTCCCTTGGATATTCCAAAATTCGAAGGCAAGCCTGGCGAATACCCAGGTGATCACGTGACAAATTTCCACCTATGGATCTCATCTAAATCGTTGCGATACAACTCCATACAATTATGCCTGTTTCAACACACGCTTATCGGGGGTACCGTGAAATGGTACATTGAGCTCGATCGCAACTTGGCGATGGTCTTCCTAAACCATTTCCAACTACCCGTGAGATACGATGTTGACATAGAGTTGTTGGCCAAATTTTAGTAGACTAAGGTCGATCATATCCCAGATCACATCCGAGAATAGCGATGTTGAAAGAGCTTGATTAAGGTACAAGTGACACTGACTTTCCTGCTGGAGTGGTTCTTGAAGTCTTTGGTACCAGTTTTATCCAAGGATGTTGCAACTTTAGGAGTGTTTTCAGAGGAGGAGGAAATAATGAGAGCGCAACAAATTGAACTGATGTACTCTCAGTCTAGCTTACTCTATGAGATTTTACCATATGCACCACGGTCCATCCTCGACAAGGCCAGACAAAAGTCTGGACCGCATGTCGATGGTATAGTTGGTTCAACACAAGGAAATTCCATTGATCTGTTGTTAAATCAATTGCAACAATTGTTGATACAACAGACAATGACCAACCAAACCTCTGGTTTGACTATTCCCCCTACCCAAACATCAGACATACACAGTGTGCAGTCGATGAACCCGAAGGCCAACCAACATCCTGAAGGAAAGGAAAAACAACGAAACAAGAAGGGTAAAGGGGATAAGAAGCCTAATAACAATGTTTTCAGGGGCAACAAAGAGAAGAGAAATTCAAAGTATCCATGTAACCTTTACACAGAAAACCATCTGACTCACCTGTGCCCTTGACTTGCGGAGGCCCAAAAGCTATTGGTGCAACAAAAACCTATTGTGTTGATGAACCCATTCCCACATGGGAAAAACATGGCTCAAGCCTTAGCTTCTTTGAGTGCAAATGGGGGCAATCAGGGAGCCCCCATATCTACTGGTAATACCTTGGCCACGAATATTTTAATGGTAAAAGGTAACGCTCATATAGGGACTAGGACCCAAGATTACGGAACGTCGAAATCTGTCGAGAAGGGTAAATAATCCACAAACCCACCTGTTCCTCTCCATATTGAGAAGACACTGGGGGAAACAATGACATGCATCCCCAAATGTGCGTTCAAGAAAGATTCTCACAATTCAAATGCGAGGGTTGCCCAAAACTACTCTGTGGTGGAATATTTGGCACAAACCCCTTGCGCGATGTCCACATTGGAAGTCCTTCGGAATTGCCCTTCATAGAGAAAGGCTATGTTATCTTCCTTGGGATCTGCAGAGACTTGTAATCCAGGAGTGATCATTCTCGATCCAACCGAATTGAAACCTCGTCTCCCTTACCATGTTGCATTTTATATAGTAGTGGCTTACAACATGAAATAATTTACTCGCAATATGTTCCGCAAGGTGGTTGATGAGGGTGCTTCGACTACATGATGTCATTGGTGTGTTGGAAGGCCATTAGCCAACCCATTTTGTCTCCATCACCTACTTTGCTTACTCCTTTCGATGGTTGTTCATTCAGACCACATGGAATCATCCCTTATTTCCCCATGTAGTTAGGAGGGAAGACCATGTGCGTCGAAGTTGAATTGGTCGATGCGCCTCTCGAATACAACCTTCTGTTAGGAACGATTTGGAACTATGCAATGCACGGAGTGGTTGCCACAATTTTTTGGGTCTTGTTGTTTCCACACGAGGGTTGAATCATGACCATTGACTAGTTGTCCTTCTCCCATCTTGACCCTTCATCGGGGGCATCCACGGTCTCGATGATTGATAACCCTCAGCCCAACACCATCAATGTAGGGGTTGGTTTGTGTCCATCATTGATGGTTACTTTCGATTACCCGCCTCCTTATGGCGATGTCAAGTTTATATCGGTTGCCCCCGACCATCATAGGGCTGAAATCTTTCAAATGTCGTCGTTCTGAATGACTTACTTTCATGATATGTGGACTCTTCCTTCCCCATCAGCCTTGATGGAAGGGACAGGGAATTCTGGCATGGCCATGCCATTATCCATGATACAATTTGCATACATCATTGTCCATCAAGCTTCGACCGACCCCGATCCGACTCTCGCACAGGAGTTAGATCTAGTTCTTGAGCCTATTTGGGCTCAAGGTTCCCTAGCCACTACAAGTTCTTTAGACCTATTCTTTCCCTTAGATGAGGTGATTCTTGAGGAATTGACTGGTCTGGACAGACCCTGGGATTATCTCCATCACAGGTCTTACTTTCTCTCGGAGTTAAGAAGAATAAAGGCAGGTGAATCTATGTTGACTATGACTGGAGATAGGCCTTGTCCTATTAATCCTATGGGTACGCACACAGTTTATGCCGAGGGTAATAAGGAGAGTATCGCTGAAACAATCCCAATTGATATCTCCAGAACCCCTAGCGTCATGGAGAATGTTTTTGTCGGAGTGGACTGCTCCCTCGAAGAGATTCGAATTTATACAAAGATGTTTAAAGAATTCTGTGACGTTTTTTCTTGGTCTTACGAGGAAATTCCAATAATTTATCCAAGAATCATTGAACATGAGATAACGACTTATCTTGACACCAAGCTGGTCCGACAGAAGCTTCGTCTGATGAATCCTCGGAAAGAAACAGTGATTAAGGATGAAGTAGAGAAACTTCTTAAAGCATGATTTATCTACCCCGTGCAGTTGAAAGAATGGGTGTCAAACCCCGTTCTAGTTAACAAAAAACATGGTACAATTCATGTGTGCATGGAATTTCGTGACTTGAACATGGCTTGTCCGAAAGATAATTTTCCCACCCCATTCATCGATCAAATTGTCGATGAATGCATGGGCTATGAGGTATTTTCATTAATGGATGGTTTTTCAGGATATAACCAAATCCAGATCAAACCCGAAGACCAGCATAAAACAACTTTATTTGTCCTTGGTGCACATTTGCTTATAGTAAGATGCCTTTTGGCCTGAAGAATGTTGGAGCCACTTTTCAACAGGCCATTTCTTTTTCTTTCCACGACCTTAGACATATAGTCAAGGCTTATCTTGATGATCTAGCATTGCAATCTCACAAGAGAGTTGATCATCCTACACACCTCCGACTAATCTTCGAACGATGTCACTACTATCATATTCACTTGAATCCTAACAAGTGCAGTTTTTGCGTGATGTTGGGTCATCTCTTAGATTTCATATTTTTGAAAACAGGGATCATGGATGATCCTCTAAAGGTTGAGGTGATAGTCCAGTTGCCTCCCTCGTGCATAACACCCCAGCTTTAGAGCTTACAGGGGAAAGTGAACTTTCTTCAGTGTTTTGTCACAAATTATGCCAAGATCACTAAAGGGTTCATGCATTTATTGAAAAAAGGAGTCCCTTTCTGTTGGGATGAAGCCGCTCAATGCTCTTTCGAAGCATTGAAATGTGCCCTTACATCTGCCCCTCTGCTCCGGCCTCCCGATTATAACGGAGATTTCTTGTTGTACTTGGCCACTGCAGAGTCGACCATCGGCATGGTATTGGTTCAAGAGGATGATATCCTTGAGGATCATGTGATTTATTACTTGAGCCGAGGCCTGGTTGGGCTAGAACTCAACTATTCCCATGTTAAGAAGCTTATGTTGGCAACAGTGCATGTTGTCCAATGGTTCCATCATTATATTCCGCTTCGCAAGACCACCATCATTACCATTTTGAATCCATTTCAATATGTGTTGACACGACAGGTCATTGGTGGAAAGATCAGTAGATGGATTGTAATCCTCTAGGAATTTGACTTCGATTTTGTTTCCGCAAAATCCAAAAAGTTGTTGGTCTTTGCGGAACTTATTTCAAAACTTCCAGTTGAATCAAGTGATGTTACACCCGAAGAATTGCCTATTAAAGGAGATCTTTTTCTGATCGCATCTTCGGACCCCTTATATGGAGATATACTAGTCTATCTCTAGAATTTGAAGTGCCTTGCTTCTGCTTCCCACAATGAGTGTCGACAAATTCGCCATGAGGCACGAAAATATCTCATACTCGATGAAACTTTGTATCATCAAGGTGTAGATTGCATTCTTCGTCGGTGCCATATACACGAGGAAGCAAAACTTGATGACTTCCACACTGGAGCATGTGGTGGTCATTTTTCTGGGTTGGAAACAACCCAAAATTTTCTACGAGCTAGTTACTTTTGGCCTATGTTAATCAAAGATTGCGTTGAGTTGGTCAAGACGTGCCACCCATGTCAGATCTTCTCTTAAAAGATGAGGGAGCATCCTTCTCCCATGTTTCCTGTCATCATTGTTGGTCCCTTCACTAAGTGGGGGATTGATTTTACTATATGTCACCCGGCTTCAGCCAGGGGCAGTTCTTATATCATCGTAGTAGTAGACTACTTCACCAAGTGGGTCGAGACTATGCCAACGTTTAACAATGATGGCGAAACAACGACTCTCGTCATTTTTAACCGGATAGTAGCAAGGTTCGACATCTCGAAGGAGATTGTCACTAACCATGACAGTCACTTCCAAAACAAAATGATCTTTGAGTTAACATCAAAGCTTGGGTTGAGGCAAGAACATTCATCACCCTACTACCCACAAGTGAATTGTCAGGTGGAAGTTGTGAATAAGTTCCTCAAGACTATTATTTAGCGAACGATGAATTCTGCCAAGTCAAATTGGCATTTGATGTTGTACTTGGCATTATGGGCTTACCAAACGTCTGTAAATACTACCACTAGTTTCTCACATTTTCAACTCATATATAGGCTAGAAGCAGTCTTGCCTATTGAGTGCCAGATCCTGTCTTTAAAGTTTGCAGTAGAGTTAATGCCAGACACTTCAACTCTTGAGGAATGCCTATTATATCTCGAGAAGCTCGATGAGCAATGTCGTGATGTAGCCTTGGCCAACGAGGCTCATAAGCAATGAGTCAAGTGTCAATATGATCGATTCGTTCATCCTTGAATTTTCTCCAAAGGTGATCTTGTCCTTGTCTATGACCAAGACAAGGATCCCCTGGGGGTAGGCAAGTTCAAACCCATGTGGTTTATACCTTTCATTGTGAAAGAGGTCTTAAATAAGGGCGCTTATTGTCTGGTTCACTTTGAGGGAAATTCCTTGGTGTAGCCTAGAAATGGGCTCTACCTCAAGAAGTATTACTCTTAGGTTGGTTGCCTAGGTGACTTCTTGTACATATGTATAGTTCATATACAATTTTTTCCTTTTTGTTTTATGGACGTGTTATTATTTATGTCATCTTTTTCATTGTGGTAGATGTCAAGTGAATCTAAGGTGTTCTTTGGGTTTGCAGACAATGCTAACCGACACACTCGGAGGCTTGCTTCCATAGCTTGGGTGATTTTCACGCCCCAAGGCCAGTTGTTATCTTTCGGAGGTATCTATCTAGGTGACACCACAAAAAATGTTGTCGAGTACAGCACAGTAATAGAGTTGCTTCATGATGCTTTGTCACATGGAATCTCTCACCTCCGGGTCTACTTAGATTCTCATTTGGTTGTGTCCCAGTTAAATGGAGTTTACTGCGTTTATGATCCTACTTTGCGCCAACGTTTCCTTAGGGTACGTCTCTTAGAATGTTACTTTGATTACATTACATATATCCATGCTCCTAGCAGATTAAATCAAATGACAGATACTCTAGCTAATCAAGTATTAGATTGGCATGTTGCACACACATAAAAATAAAAACACACATACACATGTACATACATCTGTAAAAAATGTGATCCATAAAGACAATAAAAGATGTAAATACACACACACACACACACACATATATATATATGTCAAAAAGTGTCAGAGTACATAGGTGTGCGTGACCACCTCAAAAACAATATCTGGTATACATCACGACTTATGCACTAAAAAATATACAAAAAATTCTCTCGGAACATAATAATTCAAGCCTATCTAAGCTTGGGGCCTATCAGCCCTGCCGTAGTGAATGACGACGTTAGCCAAATGCCAAAAAATTTGGACCCAAGTCTCTAGCACCCCAACTACATGAGGCTACATGGATGGTGGGAGATCGTCGATCTCGGCGATGGGAACTGTACAAGTGAGCACGGTGAGGATCCACTCCACTCACCTCGAAACTCTCTCAACCTATTCGGCTAGAGGTCCCCCTATGGTTGTTGGTCCGTCAACTGCTGTTGGTGCTGCCTCTGGTCGAGGGCATCGTTGAGTCCTCACGAGTCTGTCGGGCGCACTAGTCCCACATCTACACATAACAGATACATATATGTCAATACTTTGATGCATATAAAAATGATATATAACTTTAAAAAACATGCACCTATGTTGGCACAGGAGTAGACCTAGGGTTCAATGCTTCAACAATGCACCAACAAAACCCTAACTACTAGCCCTTTCGGCAACACCTGTGAAGCATATGAAGTCTCACTCGAGGTAGAGGTAGGGGGGGTTGCAGGACTCAGATGTCTGCAACCTAGCTAGGACACAGATATGTGATTACAACACCTCAACGGAGCACTTAACAGTTGTTATTCATCATTACTTAATCTTAGTTCATAGCGCAGATAAACCCTAATTACAGAGCAACATAGTATTCAACTAGATCTAACACATCCAAGCACTAAGCACATTAAACTAGATCAGATCTAACATTCACTCACATGGCTAAGCACTAAGCTATAATATCAAATACATATAAACATACATTAATGCACTAAGCATAAATCATATGAACAATAAAACAACCATAATTCACAAAGAAACCACAACACAAGATATATCTGGTTCACCCACAGCCTGGGGCTACGTCCACCAACTCTTCTTCTCTTTATTGTCTTCTGTCAATCATCTACATGCACAGGGCCACAAGATCCTACTCTGCATAGGACATGATATCTGCGTGCACTCCACTAGATCCTCCTTCCTCAAGCTAGGTTACAACACAAAGCCTTTCTTACAATTACTTGCACTTATCTCTGCAAGTTCTCAACACAGTAGGCATGGAGCTAATCACATAAATCCAACCAATTTTCACACTTAGCTCATCGACTTACAATTGACTCTTTATTACATCGCCTAGATTTCTATTTATACATTACAAAGGGGCTTAAACATGGGTAAACCCATGGGCCGACATCCTCATACCCATTACATAATCCCAAAACCCAAAAATCCCTAAAAAGGAGGCGAGATCCCACGAAATCTGCTTTGACTTGCCCTCCACCTTCGACATCCTGTCGAAGTCCCAAAAAGTGACCAAGGTTCTCCAAAACTTGGTTGAGGGCCAACAATCTATCTCTCCTTGCTCCTCTCTGGGAGGTATGGGCATATCCAGATCTCTAGAGAAGTTGATTCCAACATAGGGGTAGTCCTCTATGGATGGAATCTGTCATGCCCACCAGTCGAAAAACATTTCGTAGAAGGCCTCTATGGTCCTTCCTCCCCCCGTCATGGTAGCAGTACTTCCCATCTACATACTACTAGGAAGGAGTCCACATGCCCCCATACAGTCTCTCTAGGAATTAGATTGGGCATCCTCTCGGAGAAGAACGAGCATATGATGGTGCCAAACCCAAAGTTCTTGTTGCTACGCTCTTGACAATCTGTCAACTGCCTCTTCATGCAAGTGAGCATGGTCGTTGTAGTGTACCCTTTTCGCAGTTCGGAGCTTACTCGCGCTCAGATACCAATTTGTACACACTTTTTAATAATAAACACAGGCCAGTATAACCACATGCATTTAACACAATTAAACACATTTAAATTACAGAGTAAAACATATCTCGTTACTGCTATAATTAAACATTCCATACCATTTAACAATAATTCATTTACAGAGCGGAAAACATGATACATAAACAGCACGTTCATGCACAACATGATTAAAGCATAATTCAAATACTTATCTTTTAACAGCTGTAGAAATCACCAACCAAGTGCAGGCCTTCCATGAACCTCCCAGCCTTAGACCACACTTTTCATCAGCTCAACAATGGGTCACCCTCGAGCTGGGACCGAGCTCCACCCCAAGGCAAGGAATCCTAGGCTAGGTTGAGGCTACAGGGAAGACAACACAGAAATATCTAGAAGGATTCTTCCCAAAGATGCCATCTTATGCCCACTACTACCAGACCCTCATTCCCCACATGCCTGTTTTGCTCGGGAGTATACACCTTCACACGCACAGTCCATCGGTGCTAACCTCACCCTCTGGGTCTCGGCAATAGGCCGGATCAGGAAGTCTCAGAGCCCGTAGCTGGTGCTGGACACTCTTTGGAAGAAAACACTTCCCAGAAAACTCTTTCACTTGGAAAGAGTTTCTCGCAGGCCTGACAACCTGCCTCTTCCAACATCAACCACCTCCCTCACCTGGAGAGAATTCATACACAAGCTTAGCGTAGGCTTACTCTGGCTAGTATGCCACGCGCAGACAAGTACTGCGTGGCCACAGCAGCCAATCGGGAAAATGAACACGGGCTTTCTAACTGGTTCAACAATGGCAAGTCGCTTCTTATTTCTCAATCCGACAACACGGGATAGACTCGCGCTCGGGTTCTCAGGAACGCGTGACAAACAATCCATGCAGGGTCAACACAGGTTCAAACTGTTCAGACAGGAGTTGTACCAAGGTATTTCAGAAGTCCTGTTAAGGTCCTAACCCGCACATGGGTAGATTAATGTATTCGGATGTAATAAAGGTCAATATTAATAAGACCTTTCAATAAAAGAGAATTAGGCGGATGTAAGAAGACCTAATAGAAGCTTCCGCTTCTAGAAGGATCT
>ML788630.1:245547-256133 GCA_009831015.1 Picea engelmannii
AAGGAATCCTAGGCTAGGCTGAGGTTACAGGGAAGACAACACAGAAATATCTGGAAGGATTCTTCCCAAAGATGCCATCTTACGCCCACTACTACCAGACCCTCATTCCCCACATGCTTGTTCCGCCCGGGAGTATACACCTTTACACGCACAGTCCATCGGTGCTAACCTCCCCCTCTAGGTCTCGGCAATAGGCCGGATCAGGAAGTCTCAGAGCCCGTAGCTGGTTCTGGACACTCTCTGGAAGAAAACACTTCCCAGCAAACTCTTTCACCTGGAAAGAGTTTCTCGCAGGCCTGACAACCTGCCTCTTCCAAAATCAACCACCTCCCTCACCTGGAGAGAAGTCATACACAATATCATCATAGGCTTACTCTAGCCAGTATGCCACACGCAGACAAGAACTGTGTGGCCACAGTAGCCAATCGGGAAAATGAACACGGGCTTTCTAACTGGTTCAACAATGGCAAGTCACTTCTTATTTCTCAATCTGACAACACAGGATAGACTCACACTTGAGTTCTCGAGAACGCGTGACAAACAATCCATGCAGGGTCAACACAGGTTCGAACTGTTCAGACAGGAGTTGTACCAGGGTATTTCAGAAGTCCACATAGGATTTTCCGCTTTCAGGGATGAACCAGGGTATTCTTGTAGAGGTCGTACTGGTTCCACGCTCATAGGTTCGGGTCCGAATGGAAAAATATCCCCTCACGCGGTTCATCTTGGTGATTATATTTGCATGCGCCAGGGTTGACACTTGTCACCCTGGGAACTGCATGCGTTCCCACAGCGTGCATCCCCTTTGCACGTCCCCCCCCCCCTTGCCAGGAACTTAGAATAAAATAATATGCACATGGCTCTTTTTGGAAATAATATTAAAATATTATTCCAGGCCTAAGCTCCCTAGGCTTAGCCCCTAGGCTCAACACTCAGCCCCTTTTTCCCACCTTCCAGCCCCTAATCCCTTGCCCACTCTATGGACGTTCAGTCCCCTATCACTCATTCATCGTGGTCGGTCTGCACCTGGCGGTGTTTATATTTTATTGATGTGCTGCATACATACAGATACAAAATCTAGGCCCTTGGCCTTCAACCCTTAGGCTCTCTGGCCTAATCGAACACATAAGCCTACCAGCTTATACAAAACTCGGCTCACCAGCCTATAACACATATTTACAATCTCTTTCAGAGCATGGTTTACATCGGGGCTGGGCCTTGGGGACACTACAGTCGTTCTCCAGTCGTAAATATGTGCATGTAGGCACTGAATTGCAAAATGCATGTGTGCCCGGGAAGCTTGGTGTAGGGTTGCAGATCTAGTGATTCACCCAATAAGCAATAGGATCACCTTCAGTGACAATTTGTTGATCTTGTTGATGGGAACTTGAGAACCTACTTTCTCAGTGCCAACCTCGCAATGCATCTCGATGTATTATGCAATGTTGAAAGGCCCAGGGGGAAAGGTGTGTAGGCCGACTGGTTCCCCTCTCCTCGACCCCTCTCCTCGAGAGGCCAATCAAGAAATATATGTCCTCAGTTATTTGATTCAATGACTTCCCCTTTATCATAAAATCCTCTGCGGCTGGATGCTAATAATCCACCGGGGTGTTCAATAACCTAGGTTATGCCCTCATAAATGGACACTAGAAGAACTTCCAAAGCCCACATTGTTTCAGTGCGACAATGGCAGCAGGGTCCTCATCAACCAAGATATCAATCTCCTCGTGTTCCCTGTCCCTCTAGTGGACATATATCATGTTCCATGACAGTTCAAAAGGGAGTTAGCACTTGCATTTTTATTTTTTCCATACTTTTGATGGTGTACGCGGGCTGTTTTGGACAAAGTCGCATATGTATGTGGGCAGACTCTTTTCTGACCACATACACGTAGGGCCTCCCTTTTTTAGGAGAGTGTGCCCCCGCCAAAAAACAAAAAAGAATGCATAAAGGAAGAATATAATTGCAGAAGAGATGAGTTTTTACTTACTTGGTCCGAGTGGAAGTTCGTTTCATCCTCTGAAGCTCTCAGAATCAACTTCTTTAGCAAAGGGGTCTTTTTTACCTTCTGGTTAATTTTCAATTTGCAATGGTGAAAATGAGTTGTCAGCTTCTATTTATAGACATTTTTGTCCCTTTTTGCCACTTTTTGACCCCCTTTGTCGTTTTTTCTAGCTTGGAGATCATTTGATTTCTCTCTTGAGTTTCTTTTTGGATGTTACCACTTTGCCTTTTGGTTTGGTAACTTTTTGGGAGATGGGTCACTTTTAAAGGTCCTTTGGTAAAAGTCATTTTTTCCAACTTGTTGCATATAAATTAGGATTCCACCTCCACTTTCTGCATCTCATTGTCTTTTCCTCTTTTCCATAGGATCAATCCCATCGAAGTGTGACACAGAACCATTATTGTTGCTTTAGAACTGTTGTTTTTAGGTGGTAGATCATACCTTTATATGGATGCTCTAGATAGATCTTTGTGCATTTTTTGCGTCCATGCTGTCTATAATGACTTTAGGCTTGGGAGTCCTTGTTATTACTGTCATGGTTACGAGATTGAGCCTCATTCATCTGATGCACCATCACTCTTGACCTCATCCTCAGGACTCCCAAAATGAGCACACTTTGTTGTCTTTCAAGCTTGCTTTGAAATATGAAAGCAACATCTGACGAGATGACATTTATTCTTTTCAATTTTGTCTAGATTAACTGAGAAAAGTAACCTCGTGGATTCTTATTTAAGCCATTTTAAGACTCTCTAAACATGAAAATATTGTCGAGCGATATTGTTTCTCTTCATGCTCACCAAACTCAAATTTGAAGGAACGTCTATCTGGCGGTAGTTTACCCCTTTTTCGGTCTGGATAGTCAATTTTATGAACAAAGGTATACTCTACGAACTTCGGTTCGCTAGAAGAGTATTCTTAGGTATAAGTTTAACCCTTTTTCAGGCCTGAGGGACTAAATTTATGAAAAAGGAACATTCTCCTTTGTTATGGTTTATCACCTTTTTTGGGCCTTGGAGATTACCTACAAAAAAGGAACCCCCATGAAGTCCATATTTAATCTCTTTTCAGACTCCCTAAAATTGAAAAGATAGTCGAGTGACCTTGTTCCTTCACACTCGTTAAATTGGTCTAGAAGAACATCTACTGGCATGAGTTTGCCCCTTTTTCTAGCCTGTAGATTATGAAGGAAAAAGGTACGCCTCGAGAGATTCATCTTGATGGGAGAGTTCTCCTCAGTAAATTTTATATTTTTTTCGAGCTAAGGGGACTAAATCTAGAAAAAGGTTGTGAGTCCACATTTAAGTTATTTCTAGACTCCTTAAAATTGAAAATATTTTCGAGTGATCTTGTCTTTGTCACACTCGTTAAAATGGTTTTGAATAGATGTCTTTTTAGTGCTAGTTTACCCCTTTTTCAAACCGACTAGACTATCTCCGAAAAAGGTACTCCTTGGAGTCTTCTTTTACATTTTTGTCAAACTCTCTAAATGTGAAAAAACTATAGAGCTTACCTTCTTTGGGCTCGTTAAAAATTACATTGAAGGGGGTTTCATTGTGTCTTGTTTATCGCATTTGCATCTCTGCGTCTTTGGCCTAATGCCAGCTCCATGTTGCTCTCAACTAAACCTTTGAAGAATGCCTTATATGCAAGCCTTGTAACACTTTTCCTCTATGACCTGACACCTTGACCCATGGAGGAATTTTCCCCGAGTGTCCTTTTCCTGCACATGTCTCCTTGCTCTGAGAATTAGTGTGTTCCTTGCACTTGGAACTAGTATTCTTTCTTGTGACACTTGTTCCTCCTTTGTAACATAGCATTCTTTTATTCTTTTTCAAGCTCTTTAAAAAATTGTAAAAAAAAAAAAAAAAAAAAAAANAAACCAAAAAGTGAGGACGGGAAATATATATTCTTTTTTGGAAGCACAATGATTCTCCCTTGGACAAAGCACATCCTTTCATTTGTTTGTCAAGCATTGGGATTTAATACGACCTTAGGAATATGTTCTCACTACATAGAGTTGTGTCCTCCTCCATTTGGTTACTCTTCCAAACACATGGAGAGTTTGTGTTGCCTCCTACATTGTGAACTTATGTCAATGTCATGTTGCCCGAGTCTGATCATATTTCATGATTTTTTCCAAGGGAAGTTTCACCCAACCTAAGTTGGCCTTTCTACAGTATGTCTCTTGACCTCATGACCCAACCATCCTGAAATTCCAATCAAGTCCTTGCTCAAAATCAATGAAGTTATCTGCCTGATCATTGAGATCCTCTTATCTTTTCCCGACGAGTCACCAAAGACCTCTTGGTAGTGAATTCATACACTCACATTGCACTCCTACTCGAGTTGTGAAGATATTGAAGTTGTTTCTCAAGCTATGAAGACCTCATCTCCAGCCATCGGGCGATATTGGCCTCTTGAAGATGGATACTATACTTGTATATCTTTGATTTTGAGATGTAGATCCATTGTGTATTTCTCACGACTACACTTTATATAGTTATATGACATGGATCTGTAGTGTATTTGATTGGCAACCATGATTTATTTCATCCTGAGCATGGGTATTCCCACCTCAGAGAAACAATTTTTATTTTGCAGATGGCACCTCCCGAACTTTGGTACCATGATCACTCATTTCGTACATTGGTGAGGATTTTGTGATGTATTTATGACATCAGATGCTCTTCCGACCTCACACATTAGGGGGTATATGTTATAACCCTAAATTTCTCTACATATGCATACCTGGCCTTTGGCCCTCTTACTTGCATTTTTTTTCCAAGCCACCACTGAATTTCTCTTCTAAAAAACCCATGCTTTGAAGATGTACATGCCCTGCACCACTAATTCCCACATACATACACTTTATGCACCACTACATCCTACGTATGTATGCATGTTGCACCATTACAGGCCGCGTATACTTGCAAAAGTTGCAAGTAATTCGTTGAGATTATGGGCTATTGGGTAGTTTCCCAACTAATCCACTACCTATAGCCCATCACCCAACCAAATAACCATCCTTTTCCCATATAAAAGGAGGTTTTGGGGTCTCATTTTACATCTAGAGATAAGAACAATGAAACTCTACCCATTTCACATCCCCTCCTTGCCCAAGTTATTGCAGCCCTTTTGTGAGAATTTCCTTTGCATTTCTCCATTATCCCTTCTTCCTCCATCAGAACCCATTCACCTCCCAAGAAGATATCAGAAGGTTGAGAGGAGAAATTATACAAAGGTGCACTTGGATCTTGGTGAAGAGGATCCCTTACTAGGTTCATGGAGAAGTAGCTGACTTTGGTTGTAAAGGTATAATCATTGAGTTATTAATAAAATAACTATTTTTCCTGTCCTAAATCATGGTGTATTGAATGCTTTTGATGGTTTATGTTTTGACATTATAACATCTAACCCTAATTTGTATATGAATAGCATGCTTGTAGCTTTTTTCTTGTCTATCTTTGAATGCAGGCTAGCCTTGGGAGGAGGCATGCAGTCAACGAGGCTTTCAAGCATGAGGGCATCATCATCGGATGTAGAGTAGAAGTATAGTTACCCGATCCCTCTCATCTTTGTTTTTCTTGTATGAGTCTTGGGTATGTTTGGGGTAGTTAGAGAAGTAGTTGACTTTTAGACGGTTAATTGATCTGCCTATATTATGAACCCTAGTGTAGTCATAGGGGGGTTTTCTCGCTAGCAGAACCCCCTCCAAATAACAAAATACATTTCATACTTTACAATTAGCATCCTAATAATGAATACATGATCTCTTATATATAGCTATTCACACTTGCACATGAGGCCCCTTTATCACTATGTCGATGCTATTACATATGTATTTACACATTACATGCACATTTAGGCCCATATATGCCCCCCCCTTGAGGTCATATCATATACATTTAGCCATATATATGCCCCCCTTGGGTCATAACATAGTACCCTCCTTCAAAAATCTTTGTCCTCAAAGCTTTGCATTTAAAGGCTTCACATGTGATGAAACCAAGTAATATGAATTTCTTATGTTCCTGCTTTCTTCATTCCATTGTTGATGATGTATCCATCCAAAATCAATTATTTCCGGTTTTAATCTTTGGTGTCTAGTTGTTTTTTAATTTTATTTCCTTTGATTCCATGTATTTTTGTTGAAGCTTCTCTAATTTGTAGTCGTTGTTGGTCTTTGATAATAGCTTGTCGAAGAGTAGTTTGGTGATGCCCTGTTCCATGAATATTGACAATTATTCCATCTTCTTCCTTCATAATATTGATATCGTCCTTATTATCTTCCTTGGAATTTTTCTTGGTAATGAGGGTGTCGATACAATTTCACATTTGATGGTCTTCCTTCACTCTGCACATGCATTTCATCTGTCTTATTTTTAGCAAAAATGGAATCATCAATCATCTTTGTTTGGTCTTTGATTAGTCTAGCCTTCAAGATAATACCATCATATTTGGCATGTACATCCTCTATATGGAGTTCAACTTCTTCAAGTATATTCTATTGATATTCTTGAATCTTTTCTTCTTTCTCCTTTTGAAGTTGCAATGTGATCCCATCTAACAAATTTTGATGTCCTTCTTCAATTATGGCTTGTATTTCTAATTTTACCTTATCAGTATTTAATGATTCCTCAACCTTCATGCAAATTTCATCTTCCATTATTTTGGTAGATTCTTCATCCAAGATTCTTCTTTCTTCTGTATTTTGACAATTCTTATTTTCTTCTTTCAATCTCTTAACCTCATCCAATATATTTTTATTATGGATTCGTAATCTACATATCTCTTCATCTTTCGTTTTTAAATCTTCCCTTGACTCATCATTTTCCCACTTTGCTTTACTATTATTTTCTTGCTTTAAGTTCTTCACCTCCTTAATGAGTGATTCATTAAGAGATTGTATCTTAGATAGCTCCTCACCCTTCTTCTTAATCTCTTCCTTTGCTTCTTTTAATTCATCTTGAATTCTATACATTTCCTCCATTTTTGTATCCATAATCTATTTATTTGAGAAGAGTTTTTCAAATTCTTCCCATGTGCAGTGCCATCTAGTATTTTGATCAAGACTCATCCACCACTTCCAAGCTTCATCAAAAAAATAATTTCTTGCCTTCGAAGGAGTCATATTATATTATTTTACCAAACTCAACCATTCCATAGGATTGATTTCATCTTTATCTTCATCTCCTGTAAATTCAGGTATTTCCATTGATTCTTAATTGAGGTCTAATCCCAACCCTTAAATCACAACCTCAATATATTAAGGATAAAAATGTCAAATAGTTGCAATCCTTGTTCCAATATTCTCTTATATGTATTATCTTTCCAATGGATTTTGAATCAATTCAATCAGACATTCCAATCAAAAGTTATGATAATTTTAAGTGAACATACCTTTGAAACCTTGATTTGGAGTCTTTCCTCCTAGTCGACCTTATGATGTATCTATGCAATTTCAGTCCTTCTCAGTCTGAAATTTAGACCCGTAGTACTCTAAAATTTCTTCTCTTCAATTCCATATGTATGACCAAAATTGGATGTGCCAAGTGGAAGTTATGATAGCTTCCCCACACCTTGCTGATTTTTGTCCTTTCCGGTAGAGAGAACTTGTACAATGTGCCCCATACACAATAATTGATATAAAAATTTTGAAATTTGTACTAGACATACTATGGCCAGTCCTCTATTCAATGCAATTAGTCTCACTCAATTTGGATCCTCTATGAATAAGTTATGGTTTTTTTACCTGGAACACGTGTTTGAGACTAGTCAATCGGACTAGTCAAATATCCTATCTTCCACATGGTGTATCTACAAAATTAGGATGACCCAAATGTTGATAATTTTATCATCGATACCTTGATAATTTCTATGAATATCTTCCATATTGCAGGTCTGAAACGTTACAGAATTTTTTTTATATCGAACATTCTGCGATGACTAAATTCAGGATGATTCTAGAGCCCTATCTTACAAAGGCTATATCTCTGAAATTATAAGGCCTCGGGAGATGAAATTTGAACCCCATGTACCTTGATCCGTCTGATAAATATACTCTAAGTGGTTCCTTCTTAAACGTCGTAGAAAAAAAGTTATAATGAAAATTCCAAGGTCTCTCAGATGCAGAAGCGAAACCCCAAGACCTTGAGCTCTGATACCAAATGTTATGATCCAAATGCTTACAAATATCATAATATAACAAAATTATACACCATGTACAAAATTTCAACGTGGAGAACAACTCCAATATAGATAAGTTACACAATAACTCCTTAAATAATAGGGAAACCCCCTCCAAATAACCAAATATCTTTCATACTTCAAACTTCACATCCTAATAATGAATACATGATCTCTTATATATAGCTATTCACACTTTCACATGAGGCCCCTTTATCACTAGGCCGACCCTATTACATATGTATTTACACATTACATGTACATTTAGGCCCATATACACCCCCCCTTGGGGTCATATCATATACATTTAGGCATATATATGCCCCCCTTAGATCATAACATCATATAAGGAGGTAGGCCCCCCTCCGTATCTCGGTATTGTATGCATTTTCTGTATTTTATAGAAATAGTTGTAGTTGAACTTCTTTATTTCCAACAACTCCTCTATTTAACACCTTGTTGCAACTCTGGTATTTTTCATTGTTGCAACTCCTATTGCCACAACTCCATGTTGACATTGCAAAACCCTGTTTTCTAACTAACAAATGTGTAGTTGTAGCATATCTTATACATTTATTTGATTTTCATTAATTCTTCTATTTAGTGCTTTGTTGAAGCTCTAATATCTCTTTTGTTGCAACTCTTGTTCCTGCAACTCTACACTCACATTACAACATTTTACTTTCTGGATAAAAAATGTTTTGTTTGTAGTTCAGGTTAGTTTATTTCCTTTGTTTACAACACCTATTCTTGACACAATGTGGTTTTATTTCTACAGATTGAGGTTTGTTTCATTTCAGTACATGAGCCATCATATGTCTGTCACATTAATCAAGATCATTCTACTACTTAAACAGGTCACCTTTGATTCCCGTGTGATTTATTCCCTACAACATTGATATTTACTTTCCTGCAGGTGTGAAATTTAATTTCTTGCAAGAGTGATATTTACCTTCCTCGAAATGTGACATTTGCTTTCCTGCAAAAGTGTGTTTCTATTCCTACAAGTGTGGATTTGATTGTAAGAGTGGTGTGGTTTAATTTAGTGACTTGATAGAGAATATTTATATCTTCCCTTGTGACATTCATTTGAAAGTACTATAACCCATCGACAATTATAGAATCATACTTGCATATATGGTGCACGACAATTCATAAGTTCTATATGATCTCGGATTGATAATTAAATGCACAACTCTTCAATTGATCACTAAATTAATTGGGAAGTGATTGAAAAGTTTGACATTTTTTACGCCATGTTGGGGATATGTCAAAAGTATAAATGTTGTTTAGTTGTCATTTAGATTTTCGTTGCAGTAGATTGAGTGATATGATTTTTTTTAGCAAATTTTAGAATGTCTTTATAATCTTTTATATGCATAGAGTTAGGGATCAACAAGGTAGATTCGACAGTTCATCAAAAAATGCCTGTAAAAATAACAATGCAGGTCATTCCCAAGAGGAAAAGGAGAACAATCAGTCAAATTATTTGACACCTACAACAAGTTCCCTTGCCAAAAAGAGACTTGAGTCCTCTACTCAAGAATCTGAGACTGTACAAGTATCCATAAAAATAAAATTTCGTCTTCAGAAGATATGATTAGTAAGTAGTACCACTCTTTTGACTAGTGGAAAATTCCCTCTTGCAATAGGAGATAACTACCCGATCACAAGCCCCAATTAGACTTGTTTTCATCTGGGATGGTAGTTTCCAAATGAATATGTGGGCTCGGCTTGCCACCTATGATGTTTTGGTTTTCATAAAGAGGCTTGCTCGTTTTAAGCTCTCAGCTAACTTGTTCTATATTTACAAAAAAAAATACTAACCTATCAACCCTATTTGGAATGAGAGCAAAGCTAGAAAAGTGTAGAAAAGAAAAATAGAATCTCAAGACTTAGAAAGAATTCATCACCTTAAGAATACTTAATGCACAATAACAATTAATACTAAAAATATATAGAAATAATTACATTTGTGTATTGATAGACGAAGGAAATAAATATAATGCTTGGAAAATAAAATTAACATGGAACACTAGTCTAAAAGCTTATTTTTCAAAGTGATATCAATTCATTCACAACCTGCAAAAAAATTGTTTGGTTGAAATGTGCTTCTATTGGCTAATATGAAACAAGTATTAAGCCAAAGAAAAAAAAAGTTAAATAAAAGTTCTAATTCTTAAAGACTCCCCATTTATTAAAATCTGTTCAATAATTTTCCAAAAAAAAAATCTTAATGTAACTTCCTTTACTTTTTTTTTCCATGGAAATTTTTTTTCTCAATTTTATATAAAGTATAAAATCATTTACAGGTCGATGCCCCAGTCAGCGTTCTAATAGCAAGGAACAATCAGTGAGAAACCCCGATAGCCAATCTATCATAACAATGCAAGCC